>JAHZNE010001455.1:0-23975 GCA_027744055.1 Callyntrura sp. NNG-2020 | reverse complement strand
AGCATAGGTAAATATGATTTTTATTTTTACCTTTTTTACCGGACATGGTTGCTATGACGATCCAGATGCAGTTGAAAACTTTTTCACCCATGTTTTATTTCTTGTGTAAATATTATTGGTACAAATTTCATTTTTGGCATGAATTTAATTTTTGGATTGCACTTTATTGATGTAAATAAATCAAAATTTAAAGTCAACTAGGTGCCAACTATATCATAAATGATTGAACATTCGTATATGTATTGTTGGTGAGGGTTTCGTAATATTATATACAAGTTTACGCAATAGCGGTGTATTTAAACTTTTTTCTTAGAATTGGTTGTCCCTGTATATAGTGTCGGGAACATCTAAAATTATTAGCTTTCCCGAATTAATATAGTAACGGTTTCAGAAGATTTGTTCGTATCAATACATGCAACGTCGTGCATATTGCGGAGAACCGTAATGATGGTCAACTATGCCTTTCTTATCAGTTATCAGTTTAAAATAACCAAAACTGGTGCAAATGCGGAAATATCTACAACCATCAAGCGATTAATCCCAATTAACCATAGCTAAAATGAGTCAGAATCATTCAACAGAACGAGTTTCACTTTTTCTCTATTACCTCCCCAATTGCAGTCCCTACGACTGAACTCAACATGAACAACTAAAAGCACAACTCAAAAGTGCAAGTCAAAAATGCAAGTGAACAAAAAGAACGAAAAGAGCGCACACCATTGCAATGTTGCTTTGCTCGCATTTTTACGCAGACACATTGCCTCATTCAAATTTCACCCCTTTAACAAAATCAACATCTCACAAAATACTAAAAAATCTTACTGCTCCTAACACATAGTATATAAATCGCATGTACACATGTTTTAAAAACTGAGAGAGCGAAATGTCCCTCGGTCGAAAGACTCTACCTCTTAGAAAAGGGATGTTTAAACTTGAATCAATATAGCGGCAGTTAGTGTTCTTCCTCCCAAATTTTAAAGTCGAACCTTCATTATTCATTTGAGTAAGAGGTCTAAATTAATTCGTTCAAATAACGAGGTAAAATTCTTGTGACGTCTGTTCTCATAAATAAAAATGTACATAAGAAATGACATTCCCTGTGAACGCTTCCCTTTAAAATGAGCATCCTTAAAAGCTCCTATTTCTCTTCCCCTTACGTCAACTACATCGTTAACAATTGACCTAAATGCGCGAAGTCAGATTATGTTTTAATATGAGCTTATCTTTACCTTCTTTCCTTCTTGTTCCATATCCCTCTGCATCCCGAGATTCTCTTTGTGATACCCAAAAAAAGAAGTGCAATCGAAACTTTGCATTTCACTCTTAAGCACGTGTGTAGGCACATAAAATAATACATGTCGTCGTTCCAGAACCACGTTGTCGATCTTCTTCTCCTTCCGCCAGTACCCCATTCTCCGTCTGTTACAAGATCCCCTTTCTTTTAAATAGGTTTACGCGTGAAAACCCCATGAAAAACGTGTTTATAAATAAGAACCCCGATGGCAATGATGATGATGATGATCATGACTCCAAGACTTACTTAACAGCTGGTTTATGTGACTATAAAAGTTTTTCCCCTTTACACTCCTTTACTACTGTGTGCCGCGTACCAGCAGACGGTTAGACTTTTTCACTGACGACAACGACGATGATGATGATGCTGGTATTTTGTTGGGCTTCTCTCCTATTTTTCCTTCGTTTTACTTATTAGCTGAGCAGTCAAGCTGATGTTTGTGTTTTTTTGTTGGTGATACTTGCACTCACTCAGTCACATCAACATCATGAGATGAAAACGAGATGAAAATGTTTTTACAATGGGGTGTCAAAGATCAATATCATTTCCAGCATCTCCTCACAAAACATGGTACAAGTCGTTGTGTAGTCAGTCAGTCAGTCAACACCAAACACACTACTCCACCGCTACTGCAACTTACTACTACTATCCGTGTGTGTGTACACTCGTGATGTCTCTTTTCTTGCTAGTTTGTTCTTTTTTCCCTCCTTTCACTACAACAGAAAGAGAAAGGAGAAAAAAACTGAATAAACTTTTTGGGTAAAAAAGCGCTTGTGTATGTACGCTCACACACGCACACACACATACTTCTTTTATAACATAAGTTGGTGTATTCTTGCTCTCGTTGTTCCATCGTCGTCATCATCATCATCATCGTCATGCTACTCATCCTGATCATGATCATGTCGTTATTTCATTTTCCCTTTTTCTTGGGTTAGCAATATTAGATTTCTTAAGAAGACTCTTGGGAAAGCCGTGTATTTTTTGGACGGAATACGAACGATCTTATGACATGACTTGCATTTATGCTGCTGCTCCTACTTTGGGTAATGTTGGGGTGAAAGAATGGGAACAACGGGTTATGCTTCGCGTTCTTTTAACTGTTACCGTTAGCTCGCCTGTCTGTCTGGTGGGATATGGGTGTGAAAATGTCAAAGAATGGATACATGATACTCCTTCTCCCGCTCTATATTTTCCTGTCGTGGGATGCTGATGATGATGATGATAGCTTTAAGAGTAACTGCCTATATATATGTATATACGAGACCAATTTGTTGGCGGAGCGATCTTTGCAAAAAAGTATCCAAGTTTTTTCTCTCTCTTCTCTCGCCATTGTTATTTTTGCCCCCATCTTATTGAATGACAACAAGAAGACGTCGTCACAAAAACACTTTTCTTTTGCCTTCAGCCAGTAAACCAAACCTCTTTTGTTGTTGTGCTGGAAGAAAAGAAAACCCAATTCAGAAGGAGAGTAATAATTAAGGGAAAATATTATTCATTTAAACTTTCATCGTCGTTGTCATCGTCGTTATCCTCCTTTCTTTTTTCATCATCATCATTGTCTCTAAAGAAAATATCACATCTCTAGGGTGGACAAGGAGAACAGAGATCGAGAGAGGTATTTTAAATGAATTGGGAAAAGGGAAAGTTAAAGGGAAAATGAAAGAGAGAGAGAGAGATAAGATATTGTAGAATGTATTTTTATTATGGATGTTGGTTTTTGTTTACTTTACAAAAAAAACTTTCTCGTGGTGAGGAAAGGAAGAAAATGCTTTTTCCTGGAGACACAATAACTGATAGTAATATTCGAAGTGGAAAATTTCCACTTTATTTACTTGGAAAATTAATTGAAACCGGAATGGGGATAAATTTTTAATGAGTTGGATGGCTAGATGGATGGAGAGCAGTGATGGTGAATAATATATAACTCCTGGTGACTTGCTCCCTTTTCGGAGGAATTTCATTGAACAGAGTTTTATTTTCAGCCAGAAACTGTTCCTTTCATGAAGGTAACACCAAATTTCTCTCATTTACGACGCTCTTCAAAAACATAAAAAATGAAACAAGACAACCGTCTCAAAAAAATGGTCGTAAACTTGAAAAGCAGAGAGAGAGAGAGAGGGTAAAAAGCCCCTGGAAATCTCTGATTGTGTGTGTGTATGTGTGTGTGCATGTCTATATGTCTGTGTGTACGAATTTCATTTCCTTCCGCGTTGCATTTATGCTAATTCATGCAGCAAAACAGAGAGATCATTTCCCAGCAGATGCATTTTGTTGTAACTGAAAGTGCTAGATTTTACACACTCACATGAACATTACCCAGACTAGTTTTGGAATTTCTTTAAACAATTTTCTTTGAATCCAACCCAGACCCCAGAGCAGTCGAAGAAAACTGTATGGAAGTCGCTCCTTCCTCGCGTATCATCGTCATCATCATTATCCGCATCCCGAGAGAAACGTGTCAGTTGAGTAGTGTGTAAGTAAAAGAGAACGGAGCGAGAGAGAGAGAGAGAGAGAGAGGAGGGATGAAAAAGAAAATCAAGAAGGCAGCAGCCGAGATCCATGTAACCTTGTACGCATCCTGCAAAAAAGGGTACAAGGCAACAGCGACCAGCCTCCTCCTAAGAGTATTTTCTCTTCTCTCTCTCTATACCCAAATATTTATACCCTTTAAAAGGATCAAGTTAATGGGGAGTGTTGTACGCGCCCTATAACACAAGAAGTGTATAACTGCCGCTATTAAAAGCAGTAACATTGAGACTCGCCTGCATGTTAAAATTATTAAGCGAAATAGTTGGGATTCCGCAGCTTATTATTGTCTCTTGTGTTTGAGTGATACATTGGGGTTCCCAGTTCCCACGTATAAAAATACCCGGTGTTTAGTACAAAATGCCTTTTATAACTGCTACTCTTCCACTTCTTCTCCTCCGCACTCGGCCTTTCTTTGAGGAGAAAATGCATTTAAAACTTAAAGCTTCTCTCTCTCTCTCTCTCTCTCTTGATTCTCCCTATCGTGCCATCATCATCCTGCGATACTTATGAAAATATACACACACAAAAAGAAAATTATATCTCCCCGCCAGTGTGGAAACCTTGAGTGTGTGTATGTTTGTTTGTCTGTGTATATCCTCACCACCCAGCACGTAACATGGATGCATCTCACGTTTTTGCAGGACAGGCAATATTATTAATTGTGTGAGATGGAGAGGAGATATGGAATGCGACCAGAGTGAAAAGCTACACAGCCGACCCTTTCTGACGACGACGACGAGGAGGAGGACGACTTTTCGCTACGTTGTTTCTCCTCTTTGTTGGAACAGTTTAGAGAGTTGCTTGGTAGTAGTGGCAATGGCAAGTTGCTGCTTTCACTCTTTCCGTGTGTATGTTCCCTCTGTTCTCCTTTCTTTCTTTGTGTGTCTGTCGTGTGTAAAGGTGTTTCTCCTCGACTACTTACAGATAGCACCGTTTATACTCCCAGAAAAGGGTAGAAAGCTACATGTAAACTTGTGGAGCGCTCTAGCATTTTTTTATCGTACACCATCGTGTTCTTTTTTTGCACGTAAAATTACGTAAAATGATGATGATGCTCTTTGCTATACTCTTTTCATGGGTTTTCCCCTTCCACTTACTTCTCCCGCTATAATCTTTATGTGCCGGGCTGCTTATTAGGGTATTACACTACGTCCCTTATACACGCCACCATTTCTGTATAGGTAACCCAAAAAATATGATGAAAGACATGCCCTCTCTCACTTTGGCTGGGCTCGCTCTGTTTCATGCACTTTTGTCAAATGAATGTATAACGGAAATTATGTAAAAGGATGAACAAGAAAAATATAGAAAGAAAGCAGCAGTATAGTAAATAGGTATGGCCTTATAGATAGATGGGACGAACTACCCTGGCGGACTAGTTATGGGCTTCCTCTTATTACTGAAAACACAAAAAGAGCTCCTTTGGGACTCCTTAGAACCTTTTTCCTCTGCCTGGGCCTTCCCGCAAGTTTTTAATTGATTCCGGCTATTGCACAGGAAAGAACCACCTCCACTTGCTAGGTATACAGATATACACTACGTACCCGCACTATTACAAACACATTTACCAGAAACGATAGTGACTTTTTCAAAAGTGCTATTATTATTGCCGCTATTATGGCCGCTCTCTTGTCGCTCTCCATCTCTACCATTTTTTGTTCCAACGTTTTTGGCGTTAAAAATGAAGTAGGGACAATCCTGTAGAAAAATAGGAGACTAGAAACACATGGGACAATTTGGGAGATTTCGAACGTAAAGGAAGATGAGAATAGCATGTGTGTAGTGTGGGGGGACGCACGATGATTTAAAGGGAAAGTTAATTGAGCAATATTCAAAGTAGGGAAAGGAGAGAAACAGGTACAGACAAACTGCAACGGGAAATGTGGCAACGTGTATTTAACTGCTTTATGTATCCCTTGGCGTACTCTCACGTTCAAAAACGCTCCCTGGTTGCCACAAATCTTGCTTTTCTTGCAGTGGTGCAGAATACACAAAAAAATCTGCGTTTTGCGTGGAGGGGTGGAGGCAGCGATTTTATACAGGACCAGGGATTCCCAGAGAAAATGGCAGGTAGGCCGGGATTTACAAGGGAGATATGATTATTATATGGTGACAAGGTCGGCATTTTTTTCAAACATGCCCGGGCGGCGTGTGCTACTCTGATTTCGTGATTACTTTCTAGTATGATCAGGGTGTGCGGTGACTTGCAGTCAAATGGATCTTCCGGAGAGTTGCTGGAAGGAAGGTGAGGGTATCCATGTTGGAAAGTAATTGCATCCAACTTTAATGTTCCTGTATCCCTCAGAAATTTCATATAGGATGTATATATAGAGCATATTGCAGAATGAAAACGTTTCGTTTCTGAAAATAATGCGCTTTTTTTCCTCCTCTCAAAATACTTGGATTAGATATAGGTCGCTTGGGTATGTGTTTGTCTAGATGTCCACCGGAGCGAAACTAATGTGTCCAAGCAATAACTTTCTCTTCTTCATTTTCGTCGCCCAACACGCTACTATCCCCTTAGTAAAGGGTGGCAGTGCTGTGGCAGTGTGTGTGGTGTCGCCATCCAAAAAATACGGAAAGACGTTCGTGTTTTCTCTTTGTAGCTTTCCATTATTGCACACACACAATGTATGGTAGCTCTGGGTACAATTTTCACACGTTTTTTGTCATCCACCATCCAAAATCCTATTCCCCTCGTTTATCACAAAGCCAGAAAGTTCATTCCTTCATTATTGCACACACAATGTATGGTAGCTCTGGGTACAATTTTCACACGTTTTTTGTCATCCACCATCCAAAATCCTATTCCCCTCGTTTATCACAAAGCCAGAAAGTTCATTCCTGCTAAATCACCGAGTTCTTTTTCACTCGCACTCTGGGGAATATTGCATGTACACAACGTTCCCGTCTTACCGTCTTGTCTCGTCCCTCTCCCGTCCAATCTTAAATGGACACACATTACAATCGCCGCGGAGAAGGATACTGAAAGTGGAATCGTGACAATATATACCCATAGCCTCCTTTCGGTAGACTGCAGTGGTAACTTTGACCTCAGGCGGGAATTCGGTTTGGTTAGACAATATATATTGGGTTTACTTTGCGCGCGATGAAGGTTATAAAATATATAAACCTGACAAACTGCCAAGAAATAAACTGTGTAAGTTGTCACGATCCGCTGGAATACTGGTCACCGTGATAAGGTGAAAAGTGGAGTGGACATGAACAAGTCATTCACGTCGAAAAAATGAAAATTGGGTGTTCTCATGTCCCTCTTCAATGAGCATCAGTGGGTTCTGCTCTACATAAAACTGTCGTTACACTTGTGATGACGATACCAAACTTTGCTGGTCTTCATCAAAGTATGTCTCCCGGCGGTAAAAAAAAATGTATCACATCTAAAGGGAGTGAAGCGTGGGATGCGGATAATAATTTGAACAATTTTTTTGGGTGAAACACAAACATACACACAACTCCAAACGACAACCTAAATTGGAGTGGACAGTGGACTCCCACAGTAGTCCACTCTGTGGGGGGGAGAAAATGGGGAAAATTCCCACCCTGTACAGTGTTTTAGAGTACCTATCTTTTAATGCGGAAAGCGTTCCATCTTGGGAGAATCTGTCTCCCCCGTCCCCAGGTTCTTGTAAAGTTGTGCGTAGAAACGGGCACGCACTCACAACATTTAACGAAGCACATTTTTATCTAGATGCACGTGTGTGCGTGTTTAAAAAAGCATTTTTAACTTAATTTCTTTTCCTCCATTTTCTGTGCGCAAAAAAACGGTAAAACTTCTCTGGGCCGAGTATCGCATAAAATGCAGGGGAGAGCGAAAGACAATGAAAAAGTTTCGAATCAGATAAAAAAATTTCCTGTGTACAACGCAACATCTACCCCAGAGAGGTAAAGAAGCTCCTCCAAACAAAAAGTCAGATAAGTCATAATAAGTTTTCGTATTTAAATGAAGATGCGATATGCAAAGATTTTAGGGGGTTGGTGGTGATGGCGAAGCCAGAGGAAACTTGGTGGAAAATATTTGCATTGAAACGTCGTATACATAATAATAGGTAGTACGAATGTGTGTGTATGTGTGTGTATGTGTATCTAGGAACCAGTATACCTACTACATACGCCCTCTCAAACAGCAGCAACTGAAAACCGCTTTGTTATTATTTACATACTGGGTGGACCCACTCTGGTGAATTCTCCTCGGGAAAACGCAGTTCTCTTCCTCTCTACTTGTATGCGTGTTTTGGCATCATTTCATGATGTTCATCGTCGTCCAGTAATTAATGTTGCAGTAGGCACGCGGTTCCATTTAGAGAGGGCTTCCTCGTTGACTTCATAAGAAGTATCCACACACACACACACTTCACTTTTACACTCGTGACGAATGGTCATTAGCCTCTTTTGTTTGTAATGGTGTCCAATTAAGCACCCGTCCAATTATGCATGCATAATATTATCCTTGGCTTCCCTATCATTCCCTGTCGTCCTTTCCTCGTGTAATGTGTGTGTTCAAGGTGAAAACGTTAAACGAAATGAGGTGGCTTGTTGACAGATCATTTAAATTTCGTGCTTTTTTTCTGTTGCGTTTCCCCACAGGCTTTTCCGCGTACGGGCCGGCGTTTCAAGGGGCGCTAAAAAACGTTACCGTTGTACAGGGGAAGGATGCCAGCTTTACGTGCATGGTAAGGGGGAAATAAAAGTAAAAGCGAGAGAGATGGAACAATAATGTTCCCTACATTTCCAGCTATTTCAACCACTTTTTGGGTTCTTTATTTTTTAGGTGGAAAATCTTTCCGGTCACAAGGTAAGCTTGTCTTCTCTCCTTGGTAGAATAGCATGTCTGGAATAATTCTAAGAAATATGCGACGAGTTTTCTTTTGTGGGGTTTCGTCGAATCTGGTATAATCCTAGCTACTTACCGAGCTCTCTGAATGTAACACAGAAATCCCATAATTTTTTTACCCCACCACAAAAAACGGTATCACTCCACCTATGAAGGCTCCCTGTGAAAAAGAAAATCATCACTATCACCATCAGTATGCATAAGATGGTCTCTCTCATATTGCAACAGGGAATAACAATATTTGAAGATTTTAATTAATACATGACAAAACTTTCCCTCATTGTATTTCACATGGGGTGATTTATTGCACAAACTTTTTGTCCCTGTCTCCCCGCTGCAGAAGGAACAAGCCCAGGCAGATTTTCTTTTGCAGGGGAAACCTGCCTGTCTCCGCCGTCTTCTCCTTTCCAAGAGTTACTACATCGTTATAATACGTGAGGGTATGCGGCGCAGAGACCAGCGCAACCTTGTGTGGTGGTTATAGGGTCTCTACAGTTCCAGCATACACAATAATATGCATTAATATTGTTATTAGCACCACCGCCAAAAACTCCTCGAACAATAACGGGGAAACGGGCACGTTTTTTAATATAAGGTATATATGTGCCGAGCTACTACGTAAAAACCAGACAAAACCGCCACCACTTGATCCTCAGGCCTTGCAGTAATACCAGATCCCAAGAAAAGTATCGGGGAGAAAAGGTTCGCGTGTGTATTAAATACCAGGGAAGATCGGTCAAAGAAGAGGGTGGAATCACTCGAGTAGGTGGTTGAAGTGTGTTTGTAGAGTGGCGAATAAGTAACAACAACGCCGTGTTAGAAACTCCATGGTAAATGGAGGAGAAGAGAATGCCGGGGGAACAAAAAGAAAAGCTGTGTCAGTGTTTCCTTGCGGGAGAGTGTATACGTGGGAGGAGGAGACCACGACCAGTTTTAAAAGCGGCTTGATGACAATATAGCCACCCTTGAAGGTATCTCTGTGTCGGAGAACGTGGTGTAGTGGAGGGAATAGGGAAACACTTCAATAAATTGAAAGCAGAGGAAAATTCAGTAAATAAAGCTGCAGATTAATGTGAGGCGGCTGGTCCCTTAGAGAGAGAGAGAGGCTTGTTTTCGTGTAATTTTTAAATATGTTTAGTTTATCCCTGTCCAGAGATATTAGGCAGGGGAATTTCCCCCGAGTTTTGTTTGAGTTTTGCCCCACCACAAAAAAAGTTTAAATTGAAAATCCGTTTTTATTCTCGATACATACATCCACGCGGACAGAAAAAAGCTGGCGCGGCAGTGAAAACACCGGAATTAGCGACATGTCCAGAGTGATTGCAATTTGGAGTTTGAAAGAAGTAATAAGCAAAGTTTGCGTTTTATTTATGCATTGAGCGTTCCTCTGCCACTTTTGTTCCTAGTAGAGAGAGAGAGAGAGAGAGAGAAAGAGAGCTTTAGGATAAAAACCAGTTGCTGTATGTGTGCAACTATATATTCTGGATACGTTCATCCTCGACAAAACCCCAAACCACCACACAAAAGTGTAAGCTGGAGCAGTGCCGGGGAATCCAAATTAACCCTATTCGGAGGAAACACACGGAGGAGGACGATGACTGATTTAATATTCACCCGTGCTTAATCTGACTCCCGGCTCATTAGTCTCGAAACGGCCGAATCTACAGAGAGAGAGAGAGATGAGAGAGAGAGAGAGAAGCACGCATTACGGGGACACACAATGAAGTAGATATGATAATTTGTTTTTGTTTGTATTTCCCTCTGTGTGCGCCAATAGATCGCGTACCATTCGAATTCGCAAGTTGGAGGGAATGAAACCCTCTTAAAGAAAACTGCGCTGCACTTACTGCAAATGCGAGATTACTCTGATAAGCTAATTTGAACGTGATGAAGAGGCAAACAAAGAATTTAAGAGATGGTGGGGTGTACGTGTTTCTTTTGTATCCCTTTTTCTAGATGGCCTATCTGGAAGTGGTCATCCCACCCGACATAATCTCCAACGAAACTTCTGGTAAGAGGATCGTGTTTACACATTTGTTAAGTTATTTCGCCCTGTTTGTAAGAAACCTTCCAATTTCCCCGCAACAATGGTGTTATTTTGAGGGAGAAAAGGCAGAGCCTTCTTCGTAATCCCCGGGAGCTCTTGTTGCACAAAAGAAGCCCATAAAAACGAGCAAATTGAGCCACCGGGATGATGATCATGATGATGATAGGGTATTATACGGGAAGAGGTTTAAGGGTAAACAAGTACGTCGTCGTCGGGGGGTCGTTACACCAGGTTTTGTATGTGTGTTCTGTTGCATGTAATATGCAGGCGACTTAATGGTACCAGAGGGTGGAACAGCCAAGCTAATTTGTAAAGCGACCGGTCATCCGAAACCGACTATTACGTGGAGGAAGGAAGACGAGAGTCCAATTATTATCAAAGGAGTGCACGGAGTTAAAAGCAAAGGTGGAGAAATAAAAAACAATTTATTTGGGTTGCACACCTGCATCAGCAGGTACTTAGTATGTGTGCAACTTGTAACGTGGGACTATTTTTTATGTGTGGGCTTTCTAGTAAAAAAGTATGAAGGGGAGGTTCTAACGCTGCCAAAGATTGTCCGCTCAGAGATGGGAGGTGAGTTGTCCACTGGGCAGATTTCTAAGTATTTTAAACGTCATAAACTCATTTCAACCTGTTTTATTGTATTTTCTTGTGGCAGCTTACCTTTGCATCGCAAGTAATGGCGTCCCACCATCAGTATCAAAAAGGTGATCTAATTATGTCAAACTTGATAAAATGAATGTTCGCAAGATCGTTATTGCATGCATTCGAGAAAAAATTTTGAACTAATCGTAAGCCGTTTTTTACTTTTTGTTTACAGAATACAGGTGATGGTGCATTGTAAGTAAATTTTTCAAATATTTTTATTCTAAATTCTGTACAAATAGTAGTGCTTCCGTAGAATTGTGCACAGTAGCAATACGGCTTTCATATTGTTGATTGTTCACATTTTTGGTATGCTTCTGGCTGCTGCTGACACATGCGACTATCTCTGCCTCGATAAGACTCCGTATGATCCAGTAGTAAACCCACCTTCTTTTCTCCCTCCCCCAAACCAATCTCTGCTTCCTGTTTCTGTTTCCTCCATCTCCTCGTGTCAATGACTCACCCGAACAAGGCAAATCTATCAAAAGAAGCCACGTCGTCATCATGTGTTCTCTCAGGGTGACAATAAAGCACAGCGAGAACAATAAAAAAAAGTTTCTTCCATGTGTCCACAGTTCTCCGACTTTGTCTCCTTTTCCCTGAGTTTCGTATTCTCCTGTAGCTAATTTTGTCGTATTAGTTTACTCACTCATCCTAAAGCAAAGCAGGGGAAAGAAAAGAAACTTTTTTCCTTTTTAAAACTTTCTCTTTTCAAATTTGCTGTATTTTTTGTTTACTTTTACATACTTTTGTAGAAATGTGCGTTCTTTGCCACTCCAAATAGGTGTGTATCCCCTGTGAACGCCGCATAGTGATTTGAGTGGCATTACGTATCAAAAGCTGGATACTACTACAACTAGCTACACAGTTGCTGTTATTGATTTATTGACAGCAAGTACCTTATTCCTGCAGCCATAAAAAATTATTCAAAGACGAATGCAAATTGACAATTGACACTACTTATCAGAATTACTTTGAAACATTCATTCCCGCTTTTTCAAAACAAGTGCTCTTTTGTTGTACCCATTCCACTCTACTTGTCTCCATCTTGAAACTGGCAAAAGGCGCGAATGAAAAGCATGACAAACCCATTTATATTGGCGTATCGCCGTCCAGTTGCACATTGTTACCCCCGAATTCTTCACTTATGAGTACATGAATATATCTACTTTCCCCGAAATTTACAACCACATTACTATCATCATCACCATCTCAAAATGAAAAGCGTTGGTCGTTTTTGATTTTGATAGTGGACTTTCATTTTATTACACTTTTGTCTCCTACCTTCCACTCTCATCGTATCTCTCCCTTTCCTCCCGGTTCGTCCTCCAGAGAAAATATTTTCTGTCGTGGTATTTCATTTCTCCTTTTAAATGGCAGCTCTAAACACAATTCTGAAACGTCAAGAGTGAACAAATTTGAGTTTGAATAAATGAAAATAACCTCGTCATCGTGGCAGTGTAAGCAGGACGCGGACAATGGTGAAATGACTTACGAATGAAACGCGCAACATCCGTTTTATGTGTCTTGTTTCACGATGATGACGAGGATGATAGTCATATAGCAGCGTTTGTACACTCGTGTGCACAATCAAAATGAATAACTTTACCCAGAGTACAATATATTATGGATGATGATGGGCTTCATAAAATGTTGGACATTTTGTTCCAGCAGCAGCAGCAGCAGCAGACGAAGGAGAAGAAGATGAGAAGGGCGATATATATGATGACGGGCAAAACAGAGATTACGTACCTATTATACTAATGAATATGTAGGGAAGTATATGCACGTTTTATGAGCCTGCCATCATCATCATCATCGTCATCTCTCCCGGAGAAAATTTCCTTGTTCCTTTTCAGATAGCCAGTGTCATTCTTACAAGGAACACATAAAATGCATACAAATGGGAGGATGGATACGTTATCCCTTTTCGGAGAATGTTCTCTCTGCCCTGGTGCTTGTCTGCTTCAAAGTTCACTTTTTTCAGGCGCAGTAACAAAATGTTTGCGTTCAACTGTAACTATTGCTGTACGACGACGGGTTTCATGTATTTCTTTATGTATTCACACAAACACAATGTTTTGCTGAGGCTGCTACTGCCACTTAACCTGATTGGAAACGAAAGTTGCAACTTTCACCTCGCCTCCCTTTTGTACATTATTCTGATTATCATAACGACTTTTCCAGAACAGCCAGACTTGCCATATGCAGTCGATTCTTTTGTTGTATTGCCAACAGTGCCACGATAAACTGTTAGACTGATAGTTGGAATATATAGAGAGAGAGGCAGTCATCAATGTAGAGACACCCTGTTACAAAGAGCAAAGGGAGAGGGAGAGAGGGAGGGGAAGGGGAAGAGAAAAGTGCTTTGAAGGAGAGAGGAACCCCAAAGAGGAACAGGGACTTCCGCTTAGGCTAAAAATATTTCAGACTGGTGTAAGCACAATCTTGCTTTTAACTTCAGGGAATATTTTTTACGAGGATGCGTAGGAGTAGTTATTGTTTATCTAGGCTGCTACGCAGAAATGTGTAAAGTGTGAAGGGAACATGCATGTAGGGATATGTGTAGAGAATTCGCCTGTTTTGTTTTTGTCTGGACAGTTCAGTCAGATATGGTACTACACGCACACTCCACAGCGTTTCTTTTATATGCAGTATAGTCTTCAAGACATCACAGGTAAAGTGAAGTGTATTGCTGTAACGCCGACAAAAGTTATAATTTGGTTTCTATCAAAGGTTATTTGTCCAGTTGCTCGCTACGTTTACAATAGTGTTTGTTAATTAAATATAATGCCAAAGGTGCGTTATGGACTGGTAGGGATTATCATAAGAGTGAGAATATAAGTAGGAAATTTACATTGCTAAAATTTAAAATACAAATGCATATTATTGCATTTAAAATTATCATTTAAAAACACAATATTACGACCTGTTCGTTTCGATCTTATATCATACCTGACATGACAAGCAATTATGAAATATTAAAAATGATGAGTATGATCCATTCCACAAGTATATGACAAAATGGGTATAAAGTCCAGACGGTTGTTTGGTTTATTTATTGTAGAGGTTAGTTAGGAGCACGTAGAAATGCCGTCGATCATATTTTGCTAAATTCAACGGGTCTCTAACTAGGCAAGTTCATAACGTTCCTCGTTAGCAGTGCTTTACCCATCATCGTTGTTCCTGTAAATTTTAACAAAGACCCCTGAATATTGCTCTTGTATTCGATTTATTACGTCAAAAGCACAATGTCAGTATTACTTACCCTAAAGTAAATTTGAATTTTTTTTTACCATAACACCGCACCCACCCCCCACGTCCCCACCTCTTCTCCAAAATCACTTATTGAAAGTAACGTCACACTGTACTCTTGCCTTCCTCGACATTCCTTTTTTACAATATGCATATTACTTTTAATTTCTACTGATGTGCTTTTCCTGCTATAGAACATCCTTTCTCTTTCGGACAAACAAGACTCCAGGGTGTATTTTTCTCTCTCGCTTTCCCTGCAGCTGAAAAACAAACAAAAACAATATACACACACAACAGCAACAAAATTTCCCAAAATAGCAACAAAAAACTTGCACCAGCACACATACAAACACTGAGGCAACCTTGCTCACCGTTTCAGTCTATTTCACTAGCCCCATCCCTCCTCATTTTTTCGCTTTCTCTGCCCTTCTCAATCATCCACGAGTGTGTGTGTGTGTGTATGCACCCGGGGAAGCTTTTGTTTCACTTTTTTGTCAGCACAGAGGGAGCGAGAAGAATTGCTCGGCTAAATAATATTTTTCGCTTCTTTTCATAGCAGAAGTTCCTATTATTTAAAGTAACACGACGCAGAGCGTAAATGCTGGTGTAAACTTGTATGCTTCTATTGTTTTAGCACGTTACAGTAATTTTCAGTGTCACTAGCAATATTGCTGTTTTGTTCCCATTTAATTTCTCTGGCTCATAAGGGAGAGGGAGGAGTTACTGTGTGTGAATCTCTCTTTTGTTACGCCATATCTCCTAACCATTAAGGAAAATTATCACAGCGGCAATTATCGTAACTTTTGTGTCGTCCAAATGCTTAGAACGTGTCATACGCCATCTAATATGAAATGCAGAGGAAGATTTTTACGAAATTAATCACGATTAATGTGGATTTTCTCCTGTTTTGAATGCAAGTTACTACAAAATGGCATGTGTTTTTTTGTACGCAGTTCATCCCCTGATCCAAGTCCCAAATCAAATGGTAGCAGCCCCCCAAGGAAATGACGTAACGCTCGAGTGCTCGTCAGAAGCCAGCCCAAAAGCTATCAATTATTGGACACGTGAGACTGGTAAGAAAAACGGATTATTTTTTCCCGGCTGTTTTCATTTTTTTATTAGGGCTTGATTTGATGCTAATCTATTCTTAAATCCTACTCCGCATTATTTATCTGTTTTTGCGCAATATTTAATCCCGGAAGAAACAAATCCTCTTTAAATAAATTACAGTGTATGCCAATATGTCACGTTCTCTTTTTTTCTCTCCCTTGCTTTTTTCACTTTTCACAGAAAATGATCTTTTTTCATCGTGTGCTACTTTGTTTTTGTCCTTTTCCTTGTAACGTAGTTGTGTGTGTGTGTTGCTTAAAAAATGAGACAGAGTGGGAGACAGAGAGACGGCCACACATACAAAAAAGAGTAAAAATTCATTCAAGGAAAAGAGGTTGGATTTTTTCCCTGTTTCGGTTGGGATGAGAAAGTGAAAGATGAACTAGGCTTTTGGTTGATAGGGCTTCCCTGATTTTTCATGACAAGTAAAAGCACCGTAAGAAAACGAAAAGAAAAAAAGAAGCCAGCAAGGAGAAAAACGTTCTTTTAAAAAAATAACAAGAGAGAGAGAGAGAGAAGTGAGAAATGAATTGGGTGAGTTTCTTTTACTGGAGTCACTCTGGGGATATATACGTATGTATGAGATAACAAAAGAGTGGGGAATATAATATGAGAAGGAAAAAATATTGTGCATGCTAGTTGGGTAATTTTTTCCATTCAAATGAAAAATGACAGTGGAGAAAAGTGCAGTTCACACGCTGGGTAGTTCCACAGCAGCATATGTACATATCCAGGGAGTCAGTGTGTGTATAGCCTATTCTGGTGTTTGGGGGAAAGTGAGACAACGCACAGTACTGCATCACCGTCACCGCTTCCCCTTGCTCTCCCACATTCACACATTTTATATATAGTAAGTAGAGTAGACAAACAAACGAATTTCGTGCAACGCTTAAATAATAGCTTGCTCTTCTCTGATGATGTGTGGTACTGATGGGATGGTACGGAGAAACGTATTGTCTCTCTTTTTCTCCGAAAAAGCAATGTCGAATGGAAGAAAGGAATGGGAATGTGGTGGATACTCCGTACGGCATGGAAGTGAAATCATGGTCGTTGTGAATCTCCTACGCGGCTGCTTTTTCTTTTTCGTTGCCGGCAGACGACACGTAAAAGGTTGGGTTTTACGCCAGTTTGAGTGCGTGAAAAATTAGCCTCCTCACTGCCAAATATGCTAAATAACTATCGACAATTTCTCACACTCTATAATACAAACAATCTACTCATATTATTATTGGCGGGGGAGAAGGAAGAGAGAAAGAGAGAGAGAGAGAGAGAGAGAGAGAGAGAGAGAGAGAAACCACGCACTACCAGATGAAAGAAATAAGGCGCATTATATTCCTGCTTTGTTGTTGCTGCTGCACCAGAATCAGCAGCAAAATGAAATCATCGATATATCGTGTGTATGTGTGTGTATATATTTAGATATAATTTGAAATGGGTGCATACTCGAGTATTGAGAATGGGAAGAGGCTTCCTGTGACCGGACGGAATTCATGTTTGAGTTATTTCCATTCTGAATACAATCGCATTTGATTTAATTTTGTTGTGGGTGAAGCGTCCAATGCTGGGTGGTGGTGGTTTTAGGAGAACCCAGAGCGAGAGAACGGGAGAGAGAGACTGGGACAAAACGGGGATAATTTCCGAATTAAAATGTTTCCTGAAACTGTCGGGAATTTTAAGTGATGCTGCCGCTGGCGCTCCCCCTAAAACAATGCACTGCTATGCTACTGCTGCTGTGTAAGCAGAAAGTTAACGAGCTTTGTGCAAACGGCGCAATTTGCGTCGCGTGACCTACTCTCATGATAAAACAATCGTGACGGGGAAATGATTGGGCACAAGTCAATAACAAGCACGATTTTAACACTACCAGTCAAGTACCAACGTTTCGTTAATAATAAGCTATCTGTCAATTAAAATGGCATGTGCCCACCATATGAGGATGATGATGATGATGATGATGCTGTGATGAGGAATGAGGATGAGTGTTAAGTCAACTCGCTCCCTGCTTCTCGATGACGAACAAATTGGTTTGATTATACAAGCAAAGCCCAGGGAAATAGCTTGCATTCATTCGAGCATGTACACTTACCGCTTAAATAAAAAAAATTGCGTGACACACGTTCGTTGCGGTGGGCGCTGGTAGCAGCACCACTGCAACAACGCAACAATATATTTAGAAGGAGCATAAAAAATACAATGGACCCACCAGCGGTGGTAGTGCATGTCAGGAAGGAAGCGAAAGTACGTTCTACATGCTCTTCGCAGGGAAAGCATTTTTGTGCCCGGCATTGGAATGAAGATGGGTCTGTGCACTTTGCGTCTGCAGATAGAAACAACTCAAAGAATGAAGCTGATAGTAGCAGTGATGGTGGTGGCAGTGGAATGTCGCTTCTAATTACAAACAAGTTAATGCTGAGTTAAGCATCGCCCGCCAAATCATCATCATCATCATCATCGTCATCATCATCTCAGCCGCAGCAACAACAAACAAGAAGAAAGAGAGGGAGATAGAAATCGGAATGAGCAGATCCCACTGACTTCTCTCTTTCTCTTCCACTGCAAACATTAAAATGGGTTTATATTACAAGCTTTTTCTTGTGTTCACGCAACAACTAACCAACTTACAGCCACACACACACACTCATAGAGAGAGAGAGAGAGAGAAAGTCGTATAGACAGATACAAGCTAAAATGTACGACAAAGAACAGTTACACAGTTAGGAAAGTTGCAACTTCAAAGGAAAAGCCTTTTCTCCCGCTCCCACTCTCGCCCGTTCTTAGATCTCATCGGCTCCACATTAACTTCTCGTCTAGAATAAAATGAACCTTCATTATTACGCGTTGTGAGAATGTTTTGTTTTGGTCGGCATGTTGTTTATCCTCGTGTAATAATAATAACACTAATACACCAGGTTAAAATAGGATAATAAGTTTTTGGTGAACGAGCTTTACGCGATCAAAAGTATCTCCGGCGAAAAATATGTACATTATCAAATGGGAAGAGTACCCCGTAAGTACACAATTAGGGGCGGTGCTCTCTCTCTCTCTCTCTCTCTATTGGGATGTTTATTCAAAGAGTAGTAGTAGTGGCAGGGGAAAATAAAGACGTTAAAAGTTTCTCCCTGAAAACAAAACAACGTGTGTGTGTTTGTACGTATGTGTGTGTGTTTGTGTCTGCTTTTCTAGAGTCGTGGAGGAACGCAATGAAGCTGAAACCAATGATATATTGCTTTTTCTCGTCGTAAACCTATCGTGGCACATATATTCCCAAATATCTTCCCGTACTTTCTCCATTAAGGCTTTCCATAAACGAGGAAGATCCTCGTCATTCGGAATACCCACAAGCACGCACGTTTGTTTAATAGAAATTTATCACAGAAACGCACACCCACAAGGGTTCCATATGTACACGGGCGCTGTTCTTCTTTTTTGAGGGACTTAATTAAACCCTTTTAATGAATCCTCCCGGCATATTTATATCTCGTATATTTACCAAACAAGAGAGATAAAATGCTAATTCCTATTATACTCAATCCATCATCGAGAAAAAAATGACAAAGTTGCGATTCCTCTGCCATGCTCCCAAAATCAGCTTAAAGTTGTGTATCCTCTAATCCCCGTTAATGAAAACCCATCAATACCCTATTATCCCGGCCTTGATGACGACAATGTTACGAAGGGAAAGTAAAAACTGAACGGGAAAATTTCATTGAGAAACAATTTCATTGAACTTCACATGATCCGGAGGCCGTCATCTGTTTTCCCAGAGAATGAGTAACGCGAAAAAAATCAGACGCACAATATGCATCACCACATCATCCCTGCATGACTTGTTTTCTGTCACGTTTGTGCATTTACCAGAATGCACCCCTGCTATACATATATACACACCACTATCCTAGTAGGAACACATACGAGGAACAACAAAACTGCAAAAAATCTTTCCCTTTTTAATCGCGCTACTGCTTGAAATGCGAGCACGAGACAAGATAAAAAAAATCGAAATGCAGAAGAATGCAGTTTCCAGTTGACTGTAGGAAAGAAAGCTGTAATAATTATTACAGGCTGCTTCTCTTTCTCTCTCTCTCCTACTCATATTAACGTTTACGAGAAAATACGATAAGCTTTATTGCGTTATGTGCGCTTCTTCCACATTCTTCCGAAAAGTTTACGTTTTTTCTCCTTCATCGAGGTTGATTCTTTTACATATGTTTCCTCTTGCTCGTAATACATTACTACTTTACAACCTTGAAGAAAACGAGCAGCCGTATAATAACAAATACATCCTCCTCTATACACTGCTATACGCATATACACTCCAGTTCTCTTTGAGTAAACGTGTAAACAGTAAACAACGTTCCCCAAAAATCTCCAACACATCACCACCACCACCGCACTTTAAAAACTCTCGAGCAATTCTCTTCCCCATTCATATGTAAAACCCGTCTGTTTTTGTTCTTTTTTTTTCTCTTCGTGAAACCTTCTCTTCTCCGGTGAAATGTTTTTGGAGCTGCTGCTTTCTTTTTTCTCTCTCTCTCTCTCATTCTGCTCCACCATCACCGTCTATCCATCCAACAAAACGGGAAACTATCTGAGGAATGCAATACATCTTGTGTGAGAGAATGCACGGAAAGAGCAGCAGCAGCCGGAGTAGCAGAGAAAGAGTGTTTGTTCCTTGTGCAACGACTACAAAGTCGTCGTCGTCGTCCTCGTCGTCGTCATCATCGTGTACAACAATAACATCCCAACATATTTTTCTCCTCAAAAGAAATATAGTATACGACGGGAGTTGTTGAAAACCCATTTTCCTTCTAACTGATGCTCTACCACGGCGTTGCTATCTATTTTTTTTAGTTCCGTCTTCCCTTCATCCCCTCCTTTTGCTGAATGTGGAGAGTGGAGAGAGACAGAGGGGGTATGGGTGACAGCGTTCTGGTAAAGTGGTACAAGACTTCTTGTTTTCTTGAATTTCATACGAATCGTTGTTGTACTTTTATGGAAGTTGTGATCTTTTAAAGCACCCTATCCTGAATGCAGATTGTTGTTGTCGTTGTACTTCTCCCTTTTCCCATTCTTAAACATTCAGATCGTGATCAACATAAGGTGAATGGTTACATCCAGTTAAAATGTTCTTATAACCGGGGCATATAAGGGTATATATATAGTACTACTGCGCCTTCCTTCTCCGGAAGAGAGATGACGATCTGTGCAGTCCTGATGGAAAAAAACTGGGAGGATATTTGTTGTCGACAGACAATATCCCGATATAGGAGCACACCACCACCAGCAGAAAGTAATACTTGATCTTCCTCTCACAGCCCGCGATGTTTTCCCCCATTCCTCTTCCTTCCTTTTTCCTGCAGGAACAACTTCCAGAGAGAAGAAAAAAATCCTGAGAAGTAGCTCAACCAGAAAATTTTTCCTGATCGACTCGCCGCCTTTGTAATTTTACTATTTGTAGCGGGGTGTATACAAATACTGTTTTGCAGGGGTATATAAAAAGAAGATATGGGTAATATCTCTCAACAGAGACATACGTATGTACATTATATTGAGAAATGGCAGAGCCAGAAAGAATTTAAAGTTCAACTGCCACTGACTGACTGACGACGAGGACGGAAAAGGAGAAAAAAATGAGGAAAATGAATTAGGAGAATGGGTGAGTGGGTAGGAATCGGCAGAGTCTGGGGAAAGCATGTGTGGGAGGAAAAGTTGCGTGATGCATGTATCTTCGTCACTGCTGGTGTAGTAGTTGTTGTGTGATGCAATGAAAGAAAAAAATGTGAATGACTTCTTGAGCCACTGGCGCTGTTGAGGAATAGGTTGAGGACGGTGAATTTATTTGGGCAAATCTGATGATATTTAAGGAAGTATGTCCCAATGGGGGAAACATGTACGGATATCTTACAATTACGCAATTTCGAGCACCTCCAGCAAAAGAAGGTCAATTGGGCGGGGTAGAACTGTTGAAATGACCAAGTATGGTAGGGTTACACAAAACTGCAAATTTGGAAGGAAACTTTTTTCAAGAAACGATAATTGTTTCTGCGAATTAGATTCCCATTTTGTTTGTTTTTCTTTAAAGTTTTTTGACGAAAGAGAAACTATCTTCAATTATTATATATGGCAATGCAGTGGGATGGCTTAGGTATTTTCCTGGGCCAAACTTAAAAAGAGTTTGAAACATGCAGCATCAGCCGAAACGAGCAAAAAATGGGATCCTATTAGCTTTGAAATTGAAATTGCAGCTTGATCAACGACGCCAATGCACATATAGTTAGTCGACTGAACTTTTGTTTCTTCCCTCCATCTATATTCTCCTACGGACTACTGCTGCTCCTACGAACGCCAGCATATTTCCCTTTTTCCCTCCCTTTGTTGTCTACCCCGAGCAACAAACTGCTTCTTGTGGAGCCGGAGAAGGAAGGAAATATCTCGTTGTAATCTCATTGAAATTCCTGGCATGTTCCACACGACAAACCTTAATAGGCTTTGTTCGTTGTTCGGTTTTTCATGCAATTATCAATTAATTTAAATCGGCTGACTGAGTGATGACGATGATGATGCCATTGAAAAGAGGAAATGGAGGGTTTTCAGGGGAAACAGAGGAATTTACCAATAAATTTACAACACAAAAAAATATACGGCTTTTCTCCGCCGTGCTTTCCCCCTCTTTTCCCCTTGTTGGTGTGTGTGTGTGTGTGTGTACTGTGTACGTTCATAAATAAACACATGTAGATAGATACGTTTCATTGTTTTTACGTGTCATCCATTTTTGCTCAAAAGGAAAATATGCTCGGGTGTAAAAGTGTAAGGGAGCACATCAGCATGTTTTCCCGTACATTCACACCGACACCTTAACTTGAGCGGCATGAATTATTGTGAAAAAGTGCAGAAAAGAGGAGACATAAAAGGAATGGAAAGAAACACGAAATGTTTTAGGTCACATCATCGGAAATGTAAAAAATGATATGGTTTGAAAAAAATATAATAAATTCAAGTTGACTTCAAAAGCAATATCCGCCGATATGGGAATGTAATGCACACACAACACACTTACGACAACGTGACTACTACCTCTTTTCCTGCAAGTGTTGGGTTTCCTTCTGCTGCTGTGGTGGTGGCGGTGTGATGTTGTAGGGTGGTAAAAAAAGACAAAAAATAAAGGAAAAGGTTTCTTCTTGTAAAAATTCACATTCTTCTTGCAAACACTCGTAGACACACACCACCGCCGGAGAAAAAAAGTAATACAATAAACACGCGGAGAAAGTGGGGAAAATTGTTCACATCATGTGCGTACCTATACTGCTTTCTCCTTTTTTGCTACTTTTAAAAACCAAGTGTAGGTGGTGGTGGTGCGAGGAAGGTATTTTTAGTATGAAAACGATGGGAATTTTATAAAGAATAAAAAATGTGTTTTCTGGGGATAAATATAACATTGGACGAAGAAGAATGCATTTTTGCTGTTGACGGTGAGGTTGTTGAACGGGGGAGAGCAGGCCGTGTAGTGGAGGATGAGAGGTGCGGCTGCTGTGAGGAAAAATACACTACCAGCTTACATCGTGTAAAAAGGAAAGCAAAGTTGACGGCGAAAAAGTGGGGAAGTAAGCAGCAGGGAAGAAAAAAGAGTCGACAAGTTTCTATGATCTGTTCCATGTGTGGTGATGATGCTCCTTTTTTGGGAGGGCAAGACAGAAGAAATATTGCAAGACAACTTGCAAACAGAACGATAAGGAAGATTTTTTGTATTCCAACCGCAAACAATGTACAAAAAATGGTGGTGGTGGTGGTGCGATCAGATCAGTAGTAGTGGTACACTTAAAATTCAGTCGTTTCACCCTTCTTCCCTAAAAAGCGATTTCTGTTGTAAACTTCAGACTTCAGGTAATAGCGTAAAAAGGGAGAAAGGTGGTTGCTCGACTTTTAAACAAAAAAGGGGTATTTTAAGGATGGTAGGAAAATGGTCCCGTGGGAAGAAAAATTGTTTCATTGACGTTGGGATCGGCATTTTTAGCGAAAATTGTGGCATTTTCTTTTTGATGCTACAAAGGCAATGCAGGTAGGCCACGCTGTACATGAAAACGGTTTCAAAGCGTATTATTGCCCTTATTTCCATCGAGATATGTTTTGCAAGCGGATACATTCTAGTACGCAAATAAAATATTTTTTGAAATTTTGTTTGTAAAACGATGATAAAACTGGGGATGTTTTTGGATTTCCTCAGAGTTGATGTTAAAATTTTC
>JAHZNE010001454.1:0-18684 GCA_027744055.1 Callyntrura sp. NNG-2020 | reverse complement strand
TGACAAATGCCTATTTTTACTATGTTCGTATCATATTATCATGAAGATAAAATTATGACATTGAGTAAAACAATAGAGCAGTAGACTTTTGACTTGTTTAACCAAGTTAAAACGCCATCCATTATGTGATGATGATCTTGACGTTAGTAAACAATATGCTAGTTCTACTCTATTATTTATTACTTGTCATCGTTAGTCTTTGGTTCTTTATTATGAAAACCCGCCTTCAAAAGGACTATGAAATGAAGTATCCTTAACGGTATATTTTTGCAAATGACTTCATCTCTGTAGCTTTGACCATGACCTAAGTTACCAAAACGCGTTGATCTGGTTGATCTTCCTTTCCCTTCTTCATTGCACTCCCGTAGTTATTTTTTGTAACATTTGCGTTAAACAAATCCCTGATTGTTTTAAAGTGATATTGCATTTTGACGCTCGATCAAGTTGACCATGTGTTTGTTAAAAAGGAATGTTAAGACGTAAACAACTTTTGTGTGTATCCTGAAAAGGACTCGTAGAATACGCGATGATAAATACCCATACACACTCCCCTGTTACAACATTGTTGCCCTTTTTCGTGATTTTTTATTAAAACGACAAGGCATTGCCGTTCTTCACGTCAAAATACCATATATACTAATAAAAAACGACACTGTTTTCTCTCTCCCTGCTTGTTTTTGTTTCAAGTGCAAAAATCCTCAATAATATGATATTTTTTGTAGTTTTATAGTTCTGGNCTGGTTTTTATTTCGCTAGCTCATTTAACGTAATACAACAATGAACACTGTTTCTTCAGTAAAAAACAAGAAGATGATCATCACCCGGTTAAAAGTCAGTGGAGTGAATAATGTGTTACAGCAAAGCAAGATCGTGTTGAGATTTGTTTTTAAAAGTCTGGTACGTACAAGTAGTATCTAACAAGCCAGCAATCCGAGCAAAAAACAATACATTGTTATTACTCTGTTTTTCAGTAGTTTCATTCCAGTATATGTATACATGCATCATTTCAAGTTGACAGATAGCATATATGCTGTATAAAAGATAATAATTTATATTAATACCTAAACATTACCTGTTTGGATCGCACAAAAACACAGGCCAAACGGTGTATCCAAACCAGCTCACGAAATAATTTTATGAATTCAGGACGCTGTACGCTCAGTAGGGTTACTCCTAATGTTTTTCTGTTGAACTGCAACTTTGTTTACTGGTTGGATAGCCAATAGAAAATGCAATTTTTTCTTCCTCCCTTATAAGAATTATGTTAATTTTTGTGACATTGCTGAATACTGACAGATATTGAATACTTTGAATCGGCTGTACGTTTGAACGGGTCAAAGTCAACCTCACCCTTTGCTACTTTGCCGGGTGGAATCTTTCAGACAAGTTTAAGTTTTTGTTATCAGCATAAAAATGTATGAATTGGTTTGCGTGTTTCTGGTAAACATTTTTTACACGAATTCCATTCAAGATTGTGTTATGTGTGCTGCATAAGCTATCATCTCAAAATAACCAAAATTCTCTGTGCTGTCTTGATCAAATAAGAACGACGCCAAGAGCCTTGATTCTTAACATTTTTATGGGTATATCATATTGAATTTTTTGTATAAAAAATAATGATAACCTTTGAAATGAAATCGGCGCTGCATCTGTATTGACAACGCCAGCTTGTGCTAGGCAGAGCCAGTGCATATTATGAATTACGCGGTATCATATTTGCAAATAAATTAAAGTCAGACTGGTTTTTCAATTTCCCACTCCTCAGCAACTAGGAAGGAATCCAACGAGTTTTCGGATTTATTTTTTTAAAGTACTACTACCGCATGAGCGCCTGTCAAATCTGTCATGGCATGTAACGGTTTTGAGAAGCAATAATAATTGGTGGGTGATACACAATTGTTAACGCTTCGTTTAATGTTGCAAAAATGAGGAGATGACGAAAATCATGCATGTACATAAATAAACACACCGTATGATTAGTAACAATAACATACAGCTGCGCACGAACACTTGTTACAATTGTCTAACAATATAGCACAGTGGTCACGATTAAAAACTCTTTTGACACACGGGCCTCAGTATTTTATACAAAATTTGTTACTAGTCATATCCAACACAAGAACGCTTTTAATTGGTTAAGTAAAAATTGGACGGGCTAAAGTGTTCAGCCTGAAAAAGATTTATCATCGACTGGTTGATGCAAGGCTTAACCAATTTATTTATAAAAAAAATAGGCTTCTAATGTTGCGTAATAATAGTAATAAGCATTTCATGAAAGATTAAAAAAATTCACTACTCTAAGTACACAGTAGTAATTATTACTTTGCACTTTGCTCAATCTCAATTTCTTTATTTTTATTTCGGCTTTTTACATCTCATACATCTTTTCCTGGGGATTTTTTCATTTAAACCTGAGAAAATACATTTAAACCTGAAATATATTAAGATGTGTATCTGTGCTGTAATAACTCATATATACCTCTTATTCCTGAGCACGTTAAAGCAAGTGTATCTTAAATTGTTGTCTGCTGATTTTTTAAAGAAAAAAAAAGATGATGCCTAAAAATATCATATTTCATATATACCTATGCATGTACTGCGCTTAAAACTTATAGGTAATTTTAATAGCAGGTTTATTTACTCTGCGCTGCACTGTCAGTATTCTTTATGGTTATCAGTAGTACGTATCGAAGTAGGTAGAGCGCAATTCCGGGGGGTTATGCTACTGTGGCTGATGATAATGAAGAAAAATGATGCTATGTGTGATGGGATTGTTAGTTAAATGTGTACACACACACGCACACACACACACACAGTTTGTTGCATGGACTGCATAGAACTGCATATTTGTAGCCAGTTTATTTCATACAACTTTATAAGGTGTCTACGTAGATTTGCTGTGTGAGTAAAGGGGAGTAATAGTAAAAAACTAGTATAGCGTAACATACGCGCATATATATTTAAGCAGCAAAAATGGGAAGGCATGTTAGAAAAACTTTTTAATCTGCGGTAGGCACACAGTCCAGTAATAGCTCGGGTTTTTTGTGGCAATTATATGTGTGAAGTGGATTGCTATGCACTGACACACGTCACGCGGGGGTATATTACGAGGGCATAAAAGTTAACTCCCTGTTTTCAATTAAAATTTTAAAACGAACGTGCTGTGAGTAAAAACAAGTACAAATTGGACCCACTCTTCTTCTTTTTTTTCTCTCTCTCTCCAGAGATAGTTCAAATAAGAATAGGTCATGAAAGCTGTTAACAGATAGAATGGGGTCGTTGAGAATAGAACAAATGAGCCTTTTGATTTACTGTTTATGGGAAAATGCGTACATCATGCATGAAGAAAAAAAACCAGCCAGGAAGCTTATAGATGGTGTTTATGTTTATATTGGTACAATTCCTAACATTTATATAAACACATTCACACACGTTCGTGTTAAGGTTGACTTCATGGGTAGATTATTTTGCCCAAGTCAGCACGTAACCACTCCTTGTCTACTGGGATAATTAGTTTAATTAATTAACGGTGACTCTCAGTATTTAAAGATGAGGTGTCATAAGTTCCAGCAAAAAGACACAAAACATAGAACACGGCACAGCTAATAAACTGGTAGGGGAAACTTTTTTCTATCTTGCTGTATTATTACGGTAAGTAAGGGTAGACGGTAGAATCATAATACGAAAATGAGTTCATTACTTCACTTGCTATGAACACGACACCGAAATTACCGAAAACACTGGCACTTACATGTAGATACCCATTATCTGCTTTTCTCGACTTGATAAAAGAGACGAGTCTGCTGTTAATTATATTAATTAATGAGTTTCGCCTTGTCTCCGACAAAAATGTGTATATTATGATAGCAGACATCACATTTTACGCATCTGTATAAAACGCAGCATGCGCACGTCTTTGTGGATGGTGTTCCGAATACCACACTTTGGGGTAGGGACTCTACTATTTCATAATGACATTTTTCAGATTTGAACCCCCAGTAAATAAAACGGAGCACACCTGTATGGGTGTGCAAGTCATCTAATAACATGCATAAATGTATCCACATTATGGAGGTGAGCGATTTCGTACGGTATATTTGCTAATCTCCTGTCAGTAATCTTTTTTGTGCAAAAATTCACCTGCCCATTTCTACCTGGCGAGAAATTAGCCCTTCCACCAACGTGCCACAAAGCCATAATAATATTTACCTGTGTTTGACTGGGTAAATTGTACTTTTCAGCCAAGTGGCAACACCATACGAATTATAATACAGGTTTAACATCCAAGACTTTGCTGAATATTGCATAATAACATTTAAAATGCACGAAGTTTCTCAATGCGCCGTGTTAACAAACTTCTGGCGCGGTGTGGTATGAGCCACAGTTTTAATAGGTTTTAAGTTGCTCTTCTACGTCAACACCAATAACAAACATTCTGTTCTTCTGTGTCTTGGTGTAAATATTGTAAATCCATTACATCTTACTGTTCTGTGTTGTTACCACATAAAACTATTGCTAACTGACATAAAATACTAAGCCGTATTGCACCTTTTTCCAAAGTTTCGTTCTCCCTGAGAAAAAAAGTGCAGAGATTCAGCTGTTTCATGCAGGAGTATTGGATCTCTACATACATGCATATCCTTGTTTTCCTTAGAATAAAAGTGAAGAATTATTGGGTGTTCTGCCGTAATAACATTAGGTATGCAATTTCCGGGGACAATTGTACGCAATACACCTACACTATACTACATGCTACGTATTACATACTCATTTTATTACGCCTGCACAAATAACAAGATCAACCTCCTCCACCAGTCATAACTTAATATATTATGTTATTTATGTTGTGCTTTATCTCTTTCACTCTGTCGTTTTCTTGAGCTAAAAAAAGTACCGTGTTTGTGTGCAAATGCGGCAGCTTGTTTATTTAAGAACAATTTTCATTTCTTTCTTGTTCCTTTTTATTGTTGCTGTACTCTCTCTCTCTCTCCCTCCCTCCCTTTGTTTCTAGCAAGCCCGAAGAGACTTCAGATTAAACTCGTAAAACCACCATTATCTTGAATCACAAACCTCATTTTTTCATTTTTACTTCAGAGAGTACAAAAGAGGACTCGAGTAGTAGAGAAGACATTTTCTGTACAATATCCACACAACAACAACAAACTCGATATTACAGGAACTAGTGACTAGTACTGTTTCAGTGTGGGAGTAAGGTACTTGGGAGCCAGAGAGAGAGAGAGAGAGCACTTTACAGAAGTACAATTTTGCAGGGAGGTAAAGGAAGCCTGTAAAAATACAACAACAATAGCATCTGAAAAAATGCTCATTTCGGATAACTTATCTCTCCTTCTATAGCACTTTGTGAGAAGCGCTTTGTTTATACATTCATTTTCTCTGATAAGGCGACGCGCAAAAGTATAGAGAGAAGAGGAAATGGAAACAAGTATAAAAAAGGCAGCTTTTTCTTTGCAAAGTACGTACATTGTGTTTATCACGTGTGTGAACATTCAAACTGCAAATGCCATACCATAATTTATATGCGCGTTTGCACGTTATAGTCCGTTATAATCGCAAAGCTGATATGTACGCAAGTACCTACACAGTATCCGGCTTTGTATGCAGCTTTTGAGCTCTTGGCAGTTTTTTCTCTTTCCTGTGCAAACTAATTACACTGGACGAATATTGGCTAATTATTGGTGAATATGCTGCCAAAAGACACTACTGGGAGTATTATTTCCATAGTGACTTGACTTGTTGTGTGAGTCGTTATTATCAAGTCATCTGCCACATTCAAGTCAAGTTTTGCAATTGGAATAGTTGAATAGCTTGGCTACTTACTAATTTACTGCCAGTAGCACAAACTACGTTGTTACCTAGGCTATGTTGTATTTAATTAACAAGCAGCAAATATGAGTGGCAATTGAAGCATACTTTCTTTTATTGTTACTATAGCTGTCGTCCGTCATTATCCTCAACTCTCCCTACCCTAAATCCTTTATTTTAGCCTGACGGCGTATTTGCGGTAGTCGTCGGGTTTTTCGCTATTACTTATGAAGTGTATAGCGATTACCCATCTACACCATTTCTCCCTGCAAGTTGGTTAATCACTATATTTTTGCGCCGCGGAGAGGAACAGCTTGGATGACTATAAAAACACCGCGTCTTATAATTAGCCGAAGCATAATTTCTAATAACAGGCTGTACTGTCATAATCGTAATACTCAAGTAATACACCTTCAGCTTTGCTGCAACTCACGGTGTGCTTGCTAATTAATATAAGTTGCTTAAGAAGTTCATTAGTTCTCCACCTGCCTGTGCAATACTACAAGTCTACAGACACATAATGATAGTGATAGCCGGTCATCAAATGCCGATCCTCATACTCGCTATAGGTATATACCGAACTTTATTCGTATATAGTCTCGTGTATAACCCTTACACTTAAAATTTTAATGTCAGTAGTAAAAAAACGGCGACTATAAGCTTAGCAAAGGTGCTTATGACAATTTATTTGAAAAATGGGCCATATCCTGATGATGACTAAACTAAAACACGCAAACTGTACGTTTTTAAAATATGACGCAACTTGAGCCAAGCTAAACACTAGACACATTTTTTGAATTCCCACAGAAATGGCATGAACATTTACTACAAAGGTTATTGCACAAGTGGGGATAAAAGCATGTTGGTCGCAAAACTATCTACAGAGTTACCAAAAACAAAACGGCAGATAAGGATGTTTGTGCACGTTGTGGAGTAGGTACTTCTGCTATCACGTCTCGGTTGTTCATAAAGTGACCATGATCCTATACAAGACAAGTAAAGCTACCTAATAGTCAGGACAAGATATATAAACATATGTCGATACAACGTAAGTGGCATATGTCGTGCGAAAACTAAAATCCTTCTGGGAGTACTCTAGACTGTGGTGGCTGGCGATATAATCGTAGTCGATTTTGTTTTGATGGTAAAGTCAGTAGTCAGCATTTGTACGTGCGTAGGTTTATGGTTTGTATGGTGGAAGGTTTGTAGGTATGTATAATTCAAGGATATGGATATAACACATAAAATTAGGATTTAAAACGGTCTTCAGGGCGTGGAGAAGCATAATGTTTATCAGAGTGTGCATAACAGGCAGAATGGCAGATGGAACATTTGCACAGGATTTTAATTGGATTAATTTGCTGTACATAGTGTCATAACGATAAGCGACTCTACCGAGGCGTCTCCTCTTGTACTACATCGCCGTTGCCCCTTGCTTCCTCCAACTGGGCCACCTTGTGGATAATGCAACAGCGTTTTGTTGTTTTAGAAAATTGCTACACGTTGTGCATGGATTTAACTCTACGGTGTAGTTAGGGGTCATACGCTATGGACACAGAGTTGTTAGTCATTTTAACTTGATTTTATCTCTAGACACTTCTGCTTCCTCTGCAGCTGGGGCTTCTCTTACTGACTCGTTTCTTCCCATCACCGTTACAGCTTCTAACATTCCTGCATGTTTGGATAATGTTGCCTTTTGCCACTGCCAAATACCATAAAAAGGTAACGGTGCTGCAGTGGTCGGGTGCTTTTGCCTAAGTTAAGTACATAGTGATAGAGACGTGGTGGCTTCCTTTGCTGTGGTACATAAAATATTCTCCGGTGTTGCGCTTCTTGTGTGAAAATCATCAAAATTTGTGTTTAATGTGGCGAACGAAAGGGGACTCTTGAGGGATCCCTTATTGTATATACATGGAAAAGGGCGAGGAGATTTTTAAAGAATAACTTGTCCGGCAATAAAAAGATAGGAAACGTTTGCACTTTCCACGTTTTCTTATTATGTTCAGGGGTTAATGTAGTAGAATTGCCACAATAAAAGTACTCTTTTGTTAGCTTTCAAGCAGCGCACATAATGATAGGCTTGTATCCTGAGAAAAATAAAGGCACGCGCAGGTACTTTTTGTAATTATCTGAATGGTTGAAGTTACACTTGGGGTTTTTTCCACGTATTTACACGCATCACCACACCCCACAAATGTGACAATATGCGACTTTTGTCAAGTAAGTTCTCCCGAACTGCAGCCTTTTTTGTCAAGGATCCACACAATTGAATCCGCAAAAGTTGGCCTGGAAGCTGGCATGATTTTTATTGTCATTGTCGCTACTGGGAGGTAATCTTCGTACCGAAAAACTGCTTTGTTGCAAGTTTTCCGCCACAATTTTCCAGTCAGATGGAGTGAGAAAGCATAAACAAGACATTGAGAATGCAGAGTCAACTATACGTACTTCTCTATTCAATTTCGGAGTTCTCAGATCAAAGAATGCCTCAGGAGGATTGTAAAAACGTGTTGCTGTTACTTGCCGAGAGTTTACTGCCGAGGCTGAATTGGTCTGCAGATGCGGAGACTATAAAATGTGATTGTATATATAGTTGTCTAAGTTGGTGGTGTTTTCTTGTATCAAATTATTTATTTTTAATAGCTTTTTGCATGCATGCTGGTACAGACGCTATAAACTATAAATAACCGGTACAGCAGCAACAACTATATACCAAACCACAAGATTATATACTGGCTCATTCAAGTAGTTTTGCCTGTAGTAGTGATGCAGACGGCATATTATATACATGTGTCTAAAGTAAGTCAAGAGTCAAGATGTTAAATGCAATTTTCTCATCGTCACAATCTATCAATGTTCATGTTCCGTGCACTTGTACATACAAATGGTACGGATAAAAAAAGTGCAAGTACAAGTACATATGCATTTTTACGTATTATCTTTTCCCCTTTTTACGCATTGCAGATCTTCTAAGAATGCAGAGATTGCTGTATAACATAATATAATCTATATAATACGTGTTTGTTGTTACGCCGTACGTGATTCCCATCAAGATGAAATCACAGGAATATGTAATTCGTTTTTATTTATTTTTTTTTAAATTGTCCATTCCGACGGGCCAGATTGTTTTGAATTTGTTAACTTACGGCAGCCGTTTAATGAGAGCTCCGTAGATATGCTGTGTACGTAGGTGGGAGTTGGTACAATGTATGCTGAACCCCAGTAAAAGCATGGGTTCACTTTGTGTAAAACTTTTTCTGTTTGTGTTGCTTGTTGGAAGTTAGAAAGAGAGCTACACAAATGATACATACATGAAAACTAACAAAAACTGGTTTGTTTTTAGGTTAAATTCATACAAAGTCGCGTTATTCACATTTGCTTTAATTCTACATCTCGGCCCACGTGGGGCTTCTCCAGTAATTTAATTCTATCACAGAGCCTCGTAGCATTCTGCTGTTGCACGAATTGCTACATTGTAAAATTTTGATGTTACAGTTAGTTCCTACATATTATATGCACACTTTGAATGACAAAGAGTGATTACATACAAATACAAGTTTGTGTCAGTTGTGATGAGTTTTATTCGTGTAGTAAACATTTTAGATTAGCTCGACAAACTACTAAAAGCCATTCGGAGCACGACGATGCTGCTCTTGTTCCATGTAGTAAATTCAGTGAATTACTCAATATGTCATTTCTTGTTCGTCTGTCCATAAAGTGAAGAGGGCAGATCTAGATAAAATATTATACATTCCATTTTAGAAAACAGTTGATGAGTGGTATGTAAATCTACATTTACACTTTTTAATTGAAATTCCTATTCAACTTCTTCTTCGCACAGGCATCACTCTCTCCTGTCACACAGCTACAAATACAAGTGCTACCCTACATATTAATGCCAAGAGGAAAACTTACGTTCTCACACTTTTAATGAACTCATTAAAAATGAAGAGCATTTTTAAATGAGTAAGTTTTTCGGAGAAGCTGCCTTGGACATGTCTTTCCTCCAGTTGGCAAAGAAAGATGGATAAAGTGTATTGTCTCATGTGCATGCCTACAATATAAAGGCGTAATATGGACATCTATACTGTGAATGTAGGTACCTATGTATATTTGCTGTATGTAGGTTTTAGCTTTTTGCTGTTTCAACAATTCTCATACATTATGCATCATGTCATGTCTCTTTGAGTTTGCATATTCTCTTACTACTGCGCTGAAGTGACTCTGTGTGTGCTACTTTAATTCCTCTGGAAAACTTCATTCCTTCTCAGAAGGATCCTTCCCTTGTCTGCCGTTATTATTATCTTTTACGTAATAAACTGTAGGGGTATGGAATGCTATATACAAAGACTTTTATTTATTATTAATCTTAAGCATCTACGTACTTTGTGAGCAGCATTTATTATCCCAAACGATAGACAGGCCCACCAGAGTCCGGGTATATTTGTTTCCTAAAATTACCTAACCAACTAACGTAATACGTGGGCTGAGAACTCCCAATCCCACATTTAAGCTGTTTCCATAAAGTACACTAGAACTTTGCTACCTCGGCTTGTTGTTTTTGTTATTATTATTATCAGTTACGGTAACATGCAAAATGTGATACGTGCATTTTCCTGTGCACTTTATTTGGCAGAGCCAATATTACAATTAGAAGATTAGGAGGATAAAAACACAAGTAGTCGTGATAATGAAGGTGTATGGTAACGTGCACAAGAGAAATAGAGAGAAAAAACGTGGGATAGAGGACGCAAAGTAATAAAAGAGGCAGACCATAAAACGAAGCCGAAATGCTTATTATTGCCATCACTCTGTTAATATAACCTACGCAGTAGCAGACAAGCATAAATACAGCGCGTTGCCGTGCACAAAACTGCTCCGTTTTCATTCTCTTAATGAAGACTAAAACCGTGAAATGAAAGCCACACTTTTTCGCGATTTTTTGTAATAATTTAAAAGGTAAGTAAAGTTGTCATGAAAAGTCTTTTCAAAATAATAACTCCATCCTCTAGTTAACATGATGAATAGAACGTGTGAGCCCCGATCTGTCATTTATTTTATTTCAATAAATACATTTCCCATGAAACAGTGTTCCACAAAAGGCTGTGCAGTCTATTACGAAGAAATGACAAATCTCCTGCTAAATACATTGATAACGTCTGCATATATAGTCAATAGTAAACACTTGAAAATGGCACAAAAATCTTACACTGGCTTATTTCATGCTAATTCTTAAGACATTGATAACGTCTGCATATATAGTCAATAGTAAACACTTGAAAATGGCACAAAAATCTTACACTGGCTTATTTCATGCTAATTCTTACGATACAATGTGGAGCACTTCACGTAGATATTACCATATTGTGCAAGCTTGTCGAGATTTTTCTCTAAAAAGACATGGAACTGATCTCATGGTTCGGTTAAGTTAGTTGCCTGAAAGATAAGAAGATGTGTAGAGCAGATAAATAAAAATGATTTTTTATGATTTTTTCCTGCTAAAAGCGCTGTGCTTGTTACTTGGTATATGTATACTTTATGATGGGTATTAGTTCTGGTAAGTGCAAGTTTACTTTGAAAACATGTGCGAGAATAAGAATATAAATTGATTCGCTTCGCTACGTTTTACTATAGCACTAGTTAGTTGTATCTTCTTCTTTACCTACCAGTTATATTGCAGTGGTCTGTCTTCATTGTAAAACACCCAAAATATTAACTACTACACTATATATATATATATACATATTTAAGACAAGCAAGTAGACACGTTTCAAGATGTTGCCGCCTCGGTACTATATCGATTTTCGTGTGTGGTTTGCATCGCATCGAATATCATCACCATCTTATTACTATTTATATTACTCCACTACTCCTTAGTGGTTTATGAGGTTAGTAATGTGGATGGTAGCAAAAAAATGAAACAAGTGAGAGTGAGTGATTATGGAAAAGAGCACTATTATGCAACACAACAGCAGACATGTTATTAGCTTTCCGCATGACTGGCGTAATTCCTGTGGAATTTGAAATGAATTGAAGGAAGAAACAGACAGGGGAGAGAGAGAGAGAGAGAGAAATATATCATTAAACTTGTTAAGATGTTAAAATGATTTACAGAGTGTAAATTGAACATAATTTTTGAGATAGTTGTTTATGAGGGGCATTTTGATGTGCTCTGCTAGCTGAGCTAAAAATCAGCTTGTGCTCGGCTTCCTTTTTTCCGGTAATTTCCGCCAAGTGTCATATAGATAGTAGTCGCATAACAATCTGCCTAAATGTGTAGCCAGCCAGGCTAATTATAAACCCTGTACACTAGTCATAAAATAATGGTACACAATTACTCACTCAAAGTAGGCGAGGAGTTACACAGACAAATAAATTGCATGACAGAAGTCTTTTTTACGCTTGGCTGCCTCACACAATGACAATGCACACTGCCTCCCTGACCAGTTACAACAAACACCTCGTGTTCATTTCAAAAGCGTCGTTTTTAATGTAGACCAGACTGCATGTTTTTGTCACACAAAGAGATTTTGATTACATTAAGATTAGATTAGGCTGTACTGCTGTGTGGTGACGGTGGTGGTGGTGGTGGAATGCAAAGCATGTCTTTATGCCTTTCACACAGATTGCATTTTAAAACTGTATCAGTGTATCACACGCATGGTAGTGGAAACATTAAATTAAAATACCGTATCAACTGGGCTTTATTCGACTGCACCAGCAACAGTTTTATCCTTCTCAAATCATCATGCAATCTATGTCAAATTCAAATAATATGTTATTTTATTTAGACATTTCATATGTTTTTGACAAAGGTGTTAATCATGTCTGATTTAATGCTACACCTCCCCTATAATTTGGAGTGAGGACTAATTTAGAAAACGAGGAAATGTGCTGAATTGCTGATTGTGGGAAACATGGGGGTGAGAAATGATTTGAAGAGTAGGAATTCATTATATTGCTATTATTTTAGTGGGATTATTATTATGAGCGTAGTCTTAATGTATATATAAGTACTCATCGACAATCTAAGTAAGCAGCATAGTAGTTTCTGAGTGTTTTAAGCCATAAAGGAAGTACGATTCTTGAAATATAAAATTTAACCGTCTCAAATTTGCCCACAGCATAGAAATCTGGTATTTGTACTTACCTTTTTTTAATCAAGTAGATGTGAGTACGTGAGCTTTTTATTTAGCTTAGCACGCTTGGAAGATGACAGGTGGATGTAATTGGAAGAAACTTTACAGACGGTATGTCGAGAAAATTAACTAATTAGCTAATTCCTTGTGATGTGGAGTTTGGAAGTTTGATTGTACGTGACCGTAACACACGTACGCGATCTTCTGCTGTACATTCACGAAGAAATAATGTCAATTACCTCGCACTATGGATCAGCCGAATTGAAAGAGATGATGAAACTACTTTACGCGTATGGAGTGTGTGACTTGAATGCTGATTGTTATCACAGGTTGGTAGGAAGTTGACGACGATGATGACGATGATGATGACGATGAGGGTGACAAAAGTGTCACCGACTCCGTTGGAATGTTTTATCCTGCCTCGTACTTCCTTTTCACAAAAAAGTATCTCCAAACTTGTTGTACTTTTCTCTTTCTTTAGACTTAATTTAATTTCATCTCGGATCCAGATGTGTCCAGTAGCAGTGTAATGGGCTTTCCATGTGATCGTAATGGGCACTTCTGTCAACTTTTTGTCTTATTGTCGGAAATGTACTCCCAAGAGCCGCATGACAAGGAACGAGCAAAGTTTTTTCTCTTACACTGCATTTACCAACATACCACAGTAGTGACAGCCGAAAAGGAAATACGTTTCACGGAATAGTTGTGCTGCTGTAGTAGTCGTAAGAGCAGAGTCGTTAACTTTTCTCGAGTTTGGCAGAGCGCTAAAAATAAATCTTTCAAATCAAAAGTTTATCTCATCAAATTGTCATATTCGCAGAGAAGGAAAGTAAATGAGAGTGGGAGAATGAGTGAGAAACATGGAGACTCCTATTGCACTACTACCGTCGTTGCGCTCTCCTTCTCTCGTATAAATATATGGTTCGTTTCAACAAAGTTTTTCGCCTAATACCAATTTTTCTTTCCTCTTTCGCCCAACGAACATGACATAATATGACTTGCAGAGAATTCGCCAGTGTTTCGTGAGCGACAAGGTACAACCAGATTTCTTCTTTTTTGTCCGTACAGATCTAGCCGCTGCTACTTTATAGAGCTGTCGCTGTTGGCTAGATGAGAATGGTGATAGCAAACCCACCCGAATCAAATTTTTGGTTCGTGTATGTTTTATATGACAGTGTAAAAAAGTTATTTTAGTTGTTGAAACCTTCTCAAAAAAGTCAAATGGGGACTATCGCGGTTCTGCCGTAAGAGAAGGAGAGAGAAAAGAGAGATTACTTGAAATAACAGATTAGGGGGAATCACCAAAGAGTTTATGTCAATGAAGAGGACGCGGTATCATGTGGCGAACGAGACAAATTTTCCATTCTATCCACAGCTGCTATTAGGACTTAGGACTCCTTTCTCTTTTGTGTGTGTGTGTCTATGTATAAGTGCATATACAGCTCAAGTGTTTATCCAATTAGCATGGAAAGAGAAAAGTGTGTTTAGTACGTGAGTTGGCAGCCCGGCTTGGTCTGGATACTAAACTGGTCTTGACACTTTTTTCTTCTTTTTTCTTACGAGTGTATATATATGCTTAGAGACACAACAGATCGTGTGACATGATGTGTTTTCCTCCTGCTAATTTCCACTTTAATTCCAGCAGTGGTTGTTGATAGTTGCCCAGCTCAGCAAGGACCGAAAGTCTGGTTTTTGTTGGTTTGATCCTAATACTGCTACCGCTGCGCGGCTTGTATGGATCTTCATATACGATAATACGATTGTCCTTGTATTTAAGTACGCGGCGTGGGTTGCACAGAGCTTAATATAAATTGTATTATAGACCTTTGTTGTATAGTGTGGGTAACGGATCGTATTCTCCTAAACGATTATGAATCGTTATGATTAACAGCGTTAATTTATTAACTGCTGCCTGTTGTCACGAGTCTTTTAATTAATAAAAAGTTATGTACGGTGCATATGTGTGGAGCACGCTATTTTAGATAGCTCTATAGGTTCGTTGATGACAGTGGGAAACTTGAGACTACACGGGAGATTTATCAACTTTCTCAAATGTTTAAAGCATTGTCTCTCAGATGCTTCTAATAGAAAGGTGAAAACGCAACTGCTGCTATTAATTTTGAGTTGGAGTTGAGTGCAGTTTATTGAATGATAGGTTCTCACACTCACAAGACAGTTTTCCTCCTTTGTAATTTCCCTTTCATTCAACTTTGCGCTATTAGTGCCTATTCTGCTCTCATGTCAATACAGCTTAATTGATACGTAGAGATTAGGAGAGCACGTCTTCGTATTGATAATATTTTACGTGTGCACGCGCTCCCATCCGTTCTTCACTAATCACACCAGTTACATTGAAGTGTAATAAATACCAATGGTGTACAAAGCATCAAGCGACGGCATGTGCTATTGATGCCCAACGGTTTGAAGCTGGTGTATGTTTTCAACTAAATTTCGCTCGTCTCGACGACGCTGCCTCTGGTAGTGTCAACTCTAGTAGTCTCCACTGTTTTTGCTGGCTTTGAATCCCACGGACGAATGAACAAATTAAGCGAACTGGAAGGAAATCGAGGGAACCCAAAGCGCGCGCTAGGAAGGTCTCGAGCAAGAAACAGCTGAGGTTTCCAGAGATCTGGTCAGTTGATACTTGATCGGTGGACGAAAGAAATCCCTTAGTTTTAGTATGGATTTTTTGTTCGTGTTGTTGAAAAAGAATCAGCTATATAGAGGCAAAGCCAAAAGGAGCTAACCAACCAGTAAAATTAGTTTCGGCTTGTGGTAGGAAGCACGTTCGACGACGACGACGACGGCACGGCAGTAAAGAGAAGAATGACGGGAAGACAGAGCGTGCAATGCTGTGTTTAGCAGAAACTGAGAAATGTGAACGGGAATGCTGGAGTCATGTCAGCAGCGACGGAGAAAGCATGGAACTTGTCTTGTAGAACCAAGAGAACCACTATGCAGCCCCGTTCATGCAACGGTTTTTGCCTTGTTTGTGCCTTCCCTTTAGCCAGTTCTGTGTGACAAGGTCTGTGTTTGAAAGCAGAGTCGGGTTGTATGGGAAGGTATGATGTCTACGATAGGAAAGCTGCAGACTCAGACTCAAAAGTTTTCTCGGCGTGTGTACGTATGTGTATACAACTCCAGAAGAAGGATTCCGGTTGTTCACTATGTGAAAGTTATGTATGATAGAACATACACGGAATATTACATAGTGCCTTCCCTTCCGCCTATTTGCTGCCGCTCAATCCGTATATAAGAATTGCTCGTCACACAGCTGAATTTTTTGTGAGCCTTTTTATCCGGTGTTTCTTGAGCTCAACACAACAGTTTCGTTTCTCTTTTGTGGAGGAATGAATGACTATCATTCACGTAGTACACAGATAGGTATTTCAAGTTTTCACTTTTTCTCCCCGCTTTTACTTTCTGCACTATCTTCTGTTTGCCGGAGTGCTGCTGTCTACGTGAAAGTACACTTACGTGTATTGGTACGTACGTACTTTTGATGTTTACTTTTCCAGGGGATCTAATATGCATGAATACTTACGTAGATATACATATATATAATATATATATATACAAGAGGTTTCACTACTCAACTGTTCACTATTCACTTCAAGTTCACTACTTCAGTGGGTTTGTTCGTAGGAAACTCTCTTCGTTCAGTATTTATGATATGAATGTCCTGTCACGTTATACTCCAAAAAGGGCACACTACGAGCTACTACTGGAGGGAAAAAGGAAGAGACGATAGACGATCCTTCTTTTTTTCGGAAATATTAAGTATTAAATGGGAAACGATAATAACACTGCTATGTAATGATAGCAATAGCAAGGAGTGAGGAGGAGGAAGGAACGGGCAATATATTGTTGATACAGAATGAAAACCAGGATTTTTTTCCTATTTATCTGCATTGGTTCATTTTTTATTTATTGTTGTTTTGCGTCTTCCTCTGATCTAAAAAAGCCACATGTTTTTTATTCGGCACTCAGTGAAATTACTTTTTCCCCCAATAATAATAACGGCCAAGGCACAGGAACAATAATATAATGTAATACATATAGCACACCTTCACTTTAAACGGAATATTTATTAAGACATTTTCCGGTTTCGTTTGTTCATGTTGCTACAACTGCTGCTGTATTTTTATTGCTGCACACTAGCACACATCTATATCTACGCTGTCTTTCGCTTTTTTGCAAGTTTACAACAACATGTATCCCGAGGAGAAGAAAAAACCAACCAGAGTGACAACGACGACGGTGCTACGTGAACACACGTTTGGCAAGAGCAGCAGCTGAAGAGATACTGATGCAAAAGTGCACAATGTCTTTTAAGGTATATCAAACAAAAAGGTTGCAGAGCGAGCCACCGCCACCACCAGTCAGCCAATACACACTATATCGCCACCACAAAAGCACTGTTTCTGTTGCCACTACTCTTTATAACTTTTCAGCAAACAACAATATGCATCACGCAAAAACATTCTCATAACCAGTGGATCGGCTTCAGCTACTGCCTCTGTGAGTATGAGTGAGTGGTGGCGAGAAGCGTTTTTGAATGGACAAGTAGTAGTAATAGTTTAGTTGTTAGTTCTTGTTGTAGTATGAGAGACAGTACAGATTATAAATTTTTAGTCGGCAAGATGAACGTGTTGCCTACGTCTACCATTAACACAAGCAATAATAACATCAACAAAACATGTTTCATAGTTTTCATATCTTCTACCTTTTGTACTTTGTAGACGTTGCTGATAATAAACAATACAAACACACAGGAACAAAGTTCTAGGGAGATGTAAGAGAGCAGTGCACCATAATTAATGCAGTGCTGTGCATTTCTTGTTACATTGTATCAACATCATTGTGACAAGTTACATTGTTGGGGGTAATAGTTGCCTATCATCGCAAGTACTTATTTACGTACTGTGGGATTGTCTATGTAAGAAATAATCCACTTGTTCGGATAAGGTTATGATCGTAATTTGCATGTACATGTAATGCGTCTAGTACTTACAAAAAGTGGAACCCAAAAAATGCAAATGCATTGCGAATACTATGTTTTCATCTTGGATTTTTTTTCATTTAGGTTTTCCTATAAATTGTTTGAATTGGGATAACGGAAAACTTTCCACTGTGTCATTATCATTTTGAGATAAAATATTTGAGGAGGAACTTATGTTGCTATAGCAATTTGTACTTGCACCAAAACGGTACGGGGCAATAAACAATAGTTTAGACTAAAAATTCATATTTAAATTTTGTTTTGTTCAATCCTGCATTACAATAAGCAGTGTGTATGTATGTTTCAATAAGAGAAACGTAAGTACATGTATAGAGGATAGCAATGATGTAATTTTTGGAAGTTTCCTTATATTTTTATTGTTGATTGGTGGCTGATATGATATAAAGTTAAAATGCTGATTTTGCGTGCAAAATTTGGAAGAACTACTTGTCGTATATGGACAAATGAGGTATTTTTGATTCAGCGTTCTTCGCTGAGCAAACTTGCGTATGCTGGTTTCGGAATTCGGAAAAGTATAATTCGACCCCTAAAGCAGTTGGGTGGGGTGAATTTTAATACCGTTGAAACTATGTACAGTTTGGTTACTAACAAGTAAAGGCATTCAACGACTACACCGGGAATGCGCCAAATTTGGTACTGGGGTATAGATTATGACCCACAGAATCCGATGGTGTCGGTCCCCCGATTGAATGGGGTCATGGG
>JAHZNE010001453.1:0-18703 GCA_027744055.1 Callyntrura sp. NNG-2020 | reverse complement strand
GCGCTGAATTTTTTCATTCATTTTTATGTATCATACTTTTAGTCATTGGAAATGCAGTGATTTTCTTGTCGCCGCAAAATGCTATAATTTCACAAGTAATAATAACACATTTAAGAAAGAAGATTCATTTCAACATCAATAGACTACGAAAGTAAGACAATAATAGTCAGTATATATGTACACATAGGTTTAAGTGTGAACGATTTTGTATTCACTGATTACTTTTCTGGAAAATGTCTGAAAGAAAACGGTACAGAATAGTACAGATCCTCTATTTAAGTTTATACTATTTCATAAAATAGTTTCTTCGAGATACAAGATTCCTACCTAATATACAATACATACGAGCAATAAATATATCAATATCGATGCATAACAAAAGACAAAATAGGAACAGTTCAAACTTTTCGAAGATCTCTGCAAAAACTCACCTTTAGGAAACAAATTAAGGCACTATTCGAAAAATACTGAATTACATTATGTTTTTTGTACACTGTAAATTGTGTGTTAAAACTTTTCAATATAATTATTAACTTTTATTCCTCTTTATTCTCTGCTTTATTTTTCTTTTTAAGAATTTGCATCAGTTCTTTTGGCATATAGTATGGCTTCTCTGCTGATCCATCGTTGCGTTCACAGTCTTCCACTACAATTCAAAATATATGTATGCACACTAATGATTGAAACTAATGCTTTTTCTATAATATTTAACTTACGGAAACACAAAAACAATGTGTCTACTGCCATTTCATAGACGGAGAAGAAAAGAGACGCTATGAAGTATGTGCCCACTGTCACGATGATGACAGGAATCAGGTAAAAGTTCAGCTGTGGTACCTACGGCATGATATTTTTGTCCATTAAGTGTTTATAGATTAATTAACATAAGAAAATTTTTGTTTAACGGAACATTTTCAGGTATACTACCTTTTCGTCAATGGCTGTCTCGGCAAATTACTCCTTTTGCAACTGGATTATCCCTGGATAATAAAGTTGAAAATCAGCCATCAGCCATTACAAAATTGAGCCAATGTAAAATGTGAATTTATATTAAAATGGAAAATGTAAAAACATCCTTACTGATACTGTCGTGTTTTGTAATCAATGTATTCCAGAATGCAGCGAATAAATTTGATGATACTTATAATAAGACTTCCAAATGCAACAGTCCCTAAATGGTAGCGAACTGTTCGAGCAAGACTAGATCCCACTGGGAACGTTGCCAAATTTTTGGAGCGGTTAAAAGTCCAATACCAACCAGCAAAGCAACCAGCTAATACCATATCACCCAAATCGTTTACGAAGCACATTAACCAAAGGAGACCAAAAAAGTTATATAAATGAAACCATAATCCATTATGTAACTTTTGATATTGTTGGAAAGCACACATGGAGCCTTTACAAGCTTCTACACACGCCTGGATGGTTTTATTGAAACTTTCTGGATCACACCTGCAAAGAAGCACAAAAGATGTTTATCAAATCAAATTATCATCATCCACTTTACGCAGAACAATTGTTCAAATTTGTGCTAAGCCCAGAATTACCTCTGGTCTTCAACATAAGTTTTTCCTGAACAAGTACAATTTCTGGTAACACCATAAACTGGTTCACTAGCAGTTGCTAAAAATATCCCGACTAAAATAAACCAGAAAACGACGACAAGTTGAGCGACCCAAGGACAAATTGGCCATACTAATGTAAATGTCATGTCACTGACAGCTCTGCGTACAATAAAACGACAAAATATATTGTAACCACTTGGTATACTGCGTCCTTAAATTTGTTAACCACATTTATTTAAATACCTGGCTCCTTGTTTAATTAAAGCAACTGCAATAAATAATCTTGAACGAAGGAACAAAACAATTAACAGGAGAATCCCAAGTAAGGTTCCAGTAATGATGGCAAACACCAACCAAGTTGTCTGTAATTTAAGATAAGTATCTACTTGTTCTTTAAGCTCTTCTTCGGAAACGAAAAAGTCCGCATTTACTGTTCGGGAAAGTTCTCCCGTTTCATTAACATTCTTTAGGTCCAGGTACCGGTGGACACTAAAGTAACAGCCTGACAAGATTGAAAGTAAAATGTCATACACTTCCAATCAATCAAATAAAACAATCGATAACAAGTAGTAAATAGTTATCTTACAGAAACTCAATACTACTATCATTCCAAACAGAGACAGCCAAACCATAATGCCAGCAAAACACCTCATTAAACATATCCAAATCAGCGACGCTATTGCGCCAACTGCAAGGAGTCCCAGGATAAATAACCAAGATTGACGTAGATCTTCAAAAACGTACTCCATATTCTGCGAGAAAACAAAATCATACTTTATTTAGATTTTATTATTTGTTTTTTATTAAATTATTGCATTTAAATTTCGAGCTTTGAACTTAATTTAAGCAAAAAAGTAATGCCTAAGTTAAAATATCATACCTCTTTTGCATTGAAGAATTGAATTATATAGTCCACTCCTTGTTGTAAGGTACCTTTATCCATTTGCTCAGCTCTGGTGAATTCGTCAATTTTCGATAACTTTGGAATGCAGCGAGTGGCAACTGCAAAAACGTTTAGCAATACAAATAAATACCTTTAATATTATTCCAAACGCTTAAAAATTCTAAGTCTTTGTTTTATAAAGGTACATGTACAGAATTTTAAACACACACTGCGATAGCGCACAGTAAAACCCCCCAGTTCCAACAATTAGCAAAGTAGCTTTGAATGAGCTTATAGGCATAAACTATTATTAGTTTTTTAACTTACGGATGTTTTTAACATTCTTTATTGGATTCCGTCTCAATTTCCATTTGGTCACATTTCCTTAAGTTAATTTAGGTTACATTGGTATTGTGAGTAGATAGAGCCACAAAAACACAAAAACAACCACACGTAGTTAATCCCCAAATGGCAAATTTTAAATCGAGCAAAACACGAACACAAATTTAATTAGCACAGAAAATGATGTCGATTTAGCAAAAAAGAATCTTATGATTTTCTAAACTTGTAAATCTACATATATGGCTTCATAATACATTTTAATAAGCAACACAAACACAACACGAGAGCGCTAAAATAATATATTCCAATTTCACTGCAGAAAAATTAGATTGTCCAATTTCACGGCGGCTTAATTTTATAACTTAATATTTTGGCAACCTGCATTTAATAGCGTTTTTAAGAGTATAAGGAGAATTTCGATTGTTGTGTCTAGTGTACAATAGTGTACTAATAAAATTGGTATTGACTGATAATATTCAACTGTGTGGTGAAATTACATAGTGTGTACATCAAGCGTGAAATGATTACTGTGGAGTGATATTCATCAAAATGGGAGATAGTGAGCTAGTAGTAATTTTTTACATTTTCGGATACATTTAAAATAAAGAATGAATCTACTAGCGTGTATATTGTATAGCGGGTGCAGTGTCAAAGTTTCAACTAGTTGATACTTACTGGTATTACTTCGCCTTAGATAATCCTTATATTCCTCAACTATGTACCGTTATTAGATTGCAATTTGTAATTTAACCAATCATTATAAACATATAATATTCGTTTGTGTACGTTCCAGTATTCGGGAAAGAATGTAAAATTGAGAGACATGTGGACAAAAATATTACAAACTTCATAACTTTTATGCGGGCTCATATTTAAGTTTCACTTCACCACTTACTTGTTTTCGCAGGAAGAATATATCTGGCACATAGTTCTCGTGTTGGTTCAACGAGCTCGTCTAATGTATACAGGCTCTTATCCACATGATATTTACAAACAAGCTTCTCCTTAATAGATTCGGGGGGTTCTCCGTTTGCTTTTGCCATTTTTACGGACCAAGGTTGCCCATTGTTCGGATCCGGACATTTCTCCACACAAACCTAACAAAATATCGAAGTAACAGATGCATAAATTCACATCGCTCATACAACAACGATTAACACAAAACTGTCTCAAAGTTATACAGCATTTCAAACCTGCGGTGTACGGCATCCGTAAATGAGTACATTTGCTTTTGCACATTTTGTTATGTCAAAGAAGAACAAATACTTTTTATCTTTCACGGGTTCATCCTGGCCACATTTTTGACCAAGAGAATCCACCGGATGGATCAAAATGGATGGGTCTCCTTTTCGAAATGCTGAAAACACAAGTTCAACCTTACAAGTAATGATTATAGTTTTATGCAAGAATCCAAGCTTCGATTAGAATATTTGCTAATCGGAAAGGATTATTGCGATATTGGAAAAATGATTTTTATGCATTCAATCAACACGCATGTATGCTGCTTACATATATGCTCCGGAATAATTTGATTCTTCTCTGCGATAATTTGTAATTAAATGAAAACTTTTAACTAACCAATGACAGCAATGACACACCATCCCAATATGAAAGCAACCAGCATAAGCAGACATATCACATCCGTGCAACCTCGTTTCTCGATTGTGTCCGTTAAACTTTGGATCATATTCTTTCGGCTGACCTGCGGGAAGGAAACGTAAAAAAGTTATTTGGGGAACATGAGATAATTTTTGTAGGCTTCAAGCTCGTCTTATAGTTATGTTATAGTCTAACTTATAGTTATGATGTTATTTGTATTATAATGCAATATAAACTCCTCTAAAACGACGTGTACACACCTTCAACGTTATCTTTGAAAAAAAACGCTTATTTTACTCATGCATATGACTCAGATTCAGACAGCTTTATAATAACTAAAAATTTATAATAGCATCAACATTTCGTCAGGTATATGATGCAAAAAAATGTAAAACGTACTTATTTATAACAAAATATCAAATGCATGTGCATAAATATATTTTACCTATCCATTTTCGACGACGATAGTATTCATCTCCATCTAAATTATTTGCCATTTTCAATTTTTTGATTTTACTCACAATCAGTAAATGCAATATGCAACAAATAACCGAACACTTCCTGAACTCGCGTAAGACGTTTTCTTATGAAATGTCAAGTGTGGGTGCAGCAAAGGAAGTGTCTGTTCGTTCACTATTCTAAACAGATTAAAATTGCTTTGGCTGCTTGCGTTTTTTAACGTTTCAGAACAACAACGCACACTCTTGAACTCTTTTCACTTCTAGTATTCCCCAACCAAACTAAACTTAAACCACTGCTTCATACCACTTGTACAATAATAGCAACAACGATAACGATGACCTTGTTGAAACACAAAACGTCTTAAAACTCTGACACCGGAGATTGTAGGCAAGCCTGCTGCTTTGAGCCAGCGCTCAAAACTTCTTTGATAGGCGTTCAAATTTGCTTGACCTTATCATCGCTACCTCCGATCGTTTCATGGAACACTGACAATACACGGATGTTCAAAAAATCTAAATCTTTCTGTTTTCTTCAAACAACGAAACAAGTACCCTTGCCCGCAGCAACGTGGACAAGCTATTAATACGTTGAACATCCAATGACAATGGTCAGGGTACTGACTGAAGAAAAGTTAAAATGTACATTTCATGGAACTAACTACCCCATGTAACACCGTGAAGATAAAAAACTACCTTTATCAAACAAGTATTCCCACAGGGTATTTTTCACGCAATAGTTGACTAGTGGCTACAACAACGATGATGCTAATAAATATCCAAACATGCTATATACCATAAGCATCTTGCTCACTATTCACTATCAGTAATTACTATTTACCTTACATACGACATACACACACCATAATCATCCGTCGGAATATCCACTAGTATAGTGTGGAGCCGCTTCCAAACCGCACAGCTTCATTTTTACCCTTGTCACTATTATGCAGTCATGATTTTTAGAGATAAAAAATACATAATGATCAAGTTGTTGTGTGGATCGTGAATGTGGATACAATGACTCAAACTGATCTTTCTTTCCACTTCGTCGTAATCCGTATTGTATAAATGGAATGGAATGGCAAGGACTATATGGCTTTCTGAATTCGGCTGGTTTGAATCGTTACTACTGAATACCAGCCTAGCATTTAGGTATGGGAGTTTATAGGTAAGCAACAAACATTATGCTATGCTGACTTTTTTTAATATCAAGAGAAGTAGTTTGTTTTAAGCATGATTTGTTTAGGTGTGTGTAATGTGTATCATGAATGAATCATGCTTCAAAATGTATGCGGAACAAAACTACATGGGTGCATGGTGCATTGTACCACATATTTCGATATTCAGGACCTGTCTTAAACTTATGAAAGTTTAGTAGTTGTTGACACAGTCCACAGGTGTTATACATGTCAATTATAAATACAACAAACGTAATAGTAAAATGTTTTTATTTACACACATCTCTATATGAAATTTTACCTAAAACACGGTTTATTCCAAGCACTATATTTTTTTTATTATTATTACGTTTCACATACATTCTTGCTCAAGAAAATGTCATCCACGACGAGGATTGGGTAAAAAGAAACATTTTCATTTATCAAGTGTTGAGACCACGAGACAAACTAGATGTGCTGTCAGAAGATTTTAAACCGCTCCTTGGATGCGGTGTATTTTGCTACCATAGATTCATCAATGAATTGCATAATATTATATGTTATAATATATTTGCGAAAAGAAGCCATGGAAATACCGTGCCATTTTAGAGGCAGTATGGGTACATGTTGATTAGAGATTAAGTTGATTTGGAACTTCTGCACATTTTCTAGTGATCAATTTTGGCCGGACCGGCGTCTATCAAGAACCAAGAGCTTTGCAAAGGAGAGTCGACTTGTGCAAAAAACGCATGAGCTGTAATCTTGTACTTGTACTGCACAGTATAAATAGTGAATATTACTATCATCATGCACCTAAAATTAAACGTTTTACAGCGCACGAGTTACTTTTTTATTTGACAAGAATCTAGTTTTAACATGCAAGGAACAGCAGCCAGCCCTGGTATAATTAGTGAGAGCATTAATTTAATTTTCAAGGCCCTCTTTTACCTACACATGTGCCCCTATTTCATCTGGAGACGGACTATGGACTCTCGAACGTATTTTCTGATAAAAAAATATCTTCAACGTTTTAATTACAAATTATTATAAGGGGTTGTTGTTTTAATGCCATGTATAAATCGCTTAAAATTATATCAATTCCTACACATTTTTTAAACCTTAGCTTTACATAAATTATTATAATGCAGTTGACAGTTGACTATTGACTATACATATACACTTACACAACATACCAGACAGTGGTCGTTTTATGTTTGATAGCGAATTGGTGAAGTGAACCAAAGTGCGAGTAGATTGGTTAAATAGATTTAACGCTGACTGGATCTAATGGACATAATGTTAGGGTGTACTCGGTTAATGCAGCGTAGCAGTTCATGCATTAGGCGCATGACATGGCATCTGCTTTCAAAGAGGACACGACAGCGTATTAACGCAAACGCAACTAAGCATCTGAAGACCTGGAATTTTGGTGCAATAATAAATAACAGAAACGTTATAGTGGTGTCATTGTACACTAGAGCTATTCACAACATTTGGGCATTTATGCTGTCCATGGCGTCTGTAATTGGTAATGTTTTACTGTCAATTTCGGTCAATTAGTGTATATGTGTGGTAATGGTAATGTAAACTACAGCGTAGCGTCTTCTGAGCTTCATCATCACAAGTCTGCTTCTTTACTCTATACTGAACGACAGTTCCGTAAGCTTTATGTTATTCAGTTGCCTCACTAAGCATTGTGTGCGTAGGTACTAATCACGGAAATTTATGCTTTAGCTTGTGATAATTTTTTCTCCTTGAAACTTGTTGTGATACGTGTTTGAAGATGTTCTTATTTTGGTCTTTGGTATTTCTTTCGTCAATATGGGAGGAAGTGCTTCCGCAAAAGACTAAAGACAAAGGGCTCTCTAATGATAATGATTAAGACTAATTTGTGTAAAAATGTTTTGTTCTTTGCATTACATGCGCATTCCAAAATTTTCTGAAATCAAATCACTTAAAAATATTTCGTAAAGTTGTGAACTCTGAATCTGTGAATGATGAACAATACGAAACACGAAACCCTATCACATGTATTTATACATATTGATACATGTACTTTAGGAAATTATAAATATTTATAATCATGGGGTAGCTCTAATGACCACGACTTCGTTTCATCATAGGGGAAATATGGGAATATCTAGTAGTATGAATTTAACTGCACTGCAACGTTTTTGCAACAATACGAGAAACGATAAATCGTTAAGTTTTTATGCATATGAAATTAACAACAAAACAATATTGAATGATTCTAAACATTCCTGACAGCCGTTAGCACTGGCGTTAAATATGCTCGCTGCATTTTCTAATGAAAGTTTACAGATATACTTACCATTTTGTTCACTGGCCGAAACAGCCTGTCCTTTACAACATGACGATCCCATATCAATTACTGACTGTCAACATTTATATCATCGTTCAGTTAGAAAATACTAAAACCCACTTTTCACTTTACAATCACACACACACACACCGCAGTTGTTCCAGTTTAACCTATTAATGACTTAAAAACAGTGTTTACCAATATTGAAAAATAATATTTGGGAGCATATTACTTGATTTTATATTTACATTTAGACCGAACGTAGGAAATGTACACGTACAAATTGTCGAACTATTTCGCTAGAGTTTACACACTGATATGTTCTCCATTTGTTTTGAAAATGTGGTCCAGCGAAGAAGAGGATGTTCTCATCTGTACCCTAAAAGTGTGCTATTTTCTCCATGCCAAAGGAGGTTGAGAGGGTATCGACCGATTTTCCTTCAACGTGCAAGGTAATGCTCGTATGCATTTAGCACCCTTCACCGGAGGACTGTTTTAGTCAAGTCTCCACATGGACAAACATTGTATTCTCACGACCCACTAAAATTTCTCTTCCCAGCTTCACCACTTTTTTCAGACAAACGTGCCTAACGTTATATTGATTAGGTACGTGCGATCATATAAATGCAGCACATTGCACATTGTCGGTGCAAAAATTATTGAACAACGAATACTGCGCGCTTTAGCATTCTGTAGTATCCAGAAGACTGAAGACTGTATTCAATTGTAAATGCATAATATTCACTATTTAGCAGGAAAAAACTGAGTGTCGAGTATATGTGAGCATGATTTTGTAGCAGGGCAAATGTACATGAGTGAAGATTTCGTCCATGATGATAGTATATAGTATTTACATGGTTTGCGATTTTGCCTCTTTCTTGATTTCTCATGCATCGTCTTGATGCTGATGGTACCAAAGAAAGTAACGTAAGTTTTTACACAAAAAACGAACTAGTCAGGCAAAATATGTTTATTTTCTTATGAGCTCGTTCAAAGCATTCCTTACAAATGTGAAACCAAGTACAATCGCAATCCCTGTGGTTTTATCGTGCCATGAGCAACGATTGACTAGTGTTTCCCGCAAGAGCACTAACTACAGCGTAACAATAAATGACATGACTACCTCTCCTGTGGTAGTCTGGGTTGATTCAAAATACATGCTTGCGCTCGACTCATACTCATATTAATCAAATCAAGTTCTTCTTTTTATGTGATTGCGCCATCCAATCCATATTGAATTAAGAAGACACGTTACCAAGAGAGAGAGTCAAAGCTTAAATCAAAATACAATCAAGTATATACAGACTCTCTGGTAGTTTGCAGTTTTATAGCTGGCACACACTGCGGTATGCTATTATTTTTTATGATATATATCGCCAGTGGCACAATTGAAGGATATTTTTGGGTATAAAAAGCCTAAAATGTTAATCTGAAGGTTTCTCGTTACTGACGTTAGACTTGAAGTTGTACATATAGGGCCAGATTGGGGTTTTGTTTTAGTATTCGAGTTGCACCAAGCAAGCCTTGCTTTGTTTTTCGTTGATGATGCTAACGGCGATGCACCCAGTAGTGTCTACCATGTGGGTATGCAATGTGACTACTTGTCATATCATCAATTACATTGTGTTTGCAGACATTTTTCGCAGGATCGTCGGTGCAAGATTTCAAGTACGCAAGTGTAAGGAAAAAGTAGTAAAACTCATTTGCTAGTTCTCCATAACATAAAATTGTATTGCATACATTTGCTCTATTTGTAAAATAGGTTCAAGGTGAAGCAACAATCCAGGAAAATTATTACGAAGAGTTGCAAACTTAAAAATCCATCAAGAATATCGTTTGATAGTTTGGATAACAAATTGTATTTAGATAAATGCGAATACTACGTGTATATATGCGCCTTACTTTATTTTAATGATTATGGATAACTTGATGCCTGCTTTACTTTATGTTGTTACAATTTTGCACGTCTTTTATACATACAGTATCGTAACATAGATAAACATGTGGATTGTCTGAGCTGTTTACAAATTTTACGTTGCAAAGAGGAAATTACAGTGAGTAAATTGGTTGCAGACTTTTAAAAGACCAAAGAAAGAAGCTTACAAACACGTTACTTCAATTCACTTGAAATTTTTCTTTGTGTAAAAATATGCTCAATTGTATTCCGCACAACGTCACACAGAATACGATGTAAACTGCGACACAAATAATAATAATAATAACGATAAAATGACACAGAAATATTACGCTACAAAGGCACTAAAATTCATAATAACAAAATAGTAAATGGCAAGCGCCATCAACACTGACACGTCAATAGAAATTGCCTTTTGACTGACTTTGTATCTTACGCCGCCGCGCCGTGTGTACATCCTACCTAATTCCTAATAGTGGGTGACTCATATTTTGCAAAGTAGTTGACGAACTATATGTACCCCAGCCAGCACGTTCGTCGTTCATGCTTTTTAAAACTAAATTCATAGATCAAGGATACAAATTAAACAGCACATTTGTACATGTAATGCCCTGATCCTGGTGTGACAAGGCACACAGAAATTAGTTTATTTACGCTACTGGGTTTAATATTTCTCATTTTGTAAATTAACACAAATATTTAGGTAAATACACATTTATAATATTTGCACATGCACTTTATCTGATACAAACACGACACTCAACGACTCAACGGAAAACTCAAATAACGGTAGACCCCGTTATGTTTTTGGAAGATTTCTTTTTACTGAAACTTTATTTTTTTCTTCACAATATTGTGGTTTAGCAAATAGTTCATTTGAGAAGTAAACCTATGTTTTTTTTCAAAACGACATGAAAAATTGCCAAGTCGTGAGTCGTGAACGTAGCAAGGCTACTGCATTCACTTAAATTAGACTTTGCCAGTGGATGACAACATGAAGACACCAGCAAAATGGTTAACAATAAATCGTTTCCTGTTTGTTCTTTGTTGGGTCAATAAAAAATAATTTTACTTCATACACTTGATATTCACTCTGTCAAAATAATATGTATGCGATAGTGCACACAAAGGAATGCTTCCAGCTGGCGGGGTAATAACGACAACGAGGTGATGGATAAAGAATAGTTTTGTATTGTGTATCTTTTCGTTAATGAATACAAACTACCTACCTGAACTTCGATGCACACACTAACGAAGGGTTTTTTCTGCTGTCGACTCTTGTAACAGCCAAGTTGGTGGTACCAACATTATACCTCACTTGATGCTCGAAAACAAAATAACTGATGGATTGAAAGCAAGTACGGCAACGAATAAAAAATATACCTTTGCCAGTAAAGTGTGTAGCAGTGTGCGTGCAGTTCGTGCTAGATGTACAGAGAGTAAAGTACAGGTTTACGGTGAGATCTTCTGTTTCACAAACCCAAATGACAAACCTTCAAATTTAAAACAGCAGACCAGCGTTTGCACTTTCACACCTTCGCTTCGAACAGTCACAGAAAGTACTGAACAGTAAAAATGAATTATGCATGCAATCTTTTTGTGCATGAAATGTGCCAAACTGCCAAACGTTTGTTTGTCTTGTCTGATTTAACGACTTTATGCAGATATGCAGAAAGTAGAGCTTTATCGAGGCGTAACTTACCAATTATTATTAGGTTGGTTATAGGTGGGTTCAATTTTGATTTTGAACTTAATTACAATTTGGATGAAAAGCTAAAACAAATATACGGTAGTTGGTCGCGTCTTTCTCACCACTAACCACATATACCAGAGCATATAACGACGCGTTAAAGTGACAAAGCGCTGGTGGTGCAAATTCCCACATTTGTACCGTCAGTAGAACGTTTTTACTATTTATAACGCTGCAGGAGCAGAAGATAAGAGCAGTTCACCGTGCACTATCCCTTTTTACAATTTGGCATGTGGGTTGGAATATTTTCTTTCTTGATGTTTATTGCATGACGCTCATACTCATAATGCTCACATATTTTTCTTTATTCGTACAGTTCGTATATATGCATTATATCGCATTTTCGAAAGTACAGAAAATATGGTACATAAAATATGAAGTATTTGGGGGTGCGACTACCCATTGGTTTTACAAAAGCATTATAGTTGTTAACTTTAGACTTGTACACAGACGTTTTGCTAACCGGCAAAGGATTATCTTTAAGCTTTGTGTGACACGACGGGTCGGAACGGAAAAGTTCACTTTTCAGAAATGCTTTTAACTTTAACGAGTATTCCAAATTCCAAATGACAGCTTACATTCCAATAACTCTGAATACACAAGACATAGACATGTCGGGCAAAAACATCATTACTCAAGTGATAAATATATTTTTTTGAAACAGCAACTAACTGGAACAATGCAGGTCAAAAATAAACAAGCGTGTTGTAAAAAGCAAAGCAGGTAACACTTTTAAAGTAAACATTAAAATTTATCATTTATAATGCTGATCATTAATATACATACGACACGCATGTAACATGTGAAGTCTACTGGACTATGTGAAGTGTGAGTGTGAATGCCAAGCTCAATAACTGAATAGTAATTTTTTGTTTTCATACTAGAGCTTATGTGACAATAAAGAATACCCTACAGAATTGCGACCCTTTACTTGTACCCATAGATATATAAACGAGTTACCCAATTTGCATCATACCATATAGAGTATCGCACTAACTTTGACACCTAGTGTATAAAACGCAATATTTGACTGTTACATTTCGGAACACTGGGCCTAGTGGACACTTCCAGTTCCAGTTTATCCGAAGGTTGCATACAACAAAGAGCAGTCTTTCATCGACTCCCAAAAAGAGGATTTGAAATAAAGATTACGTGAGGTGAGAGGTTCAAAGGGCGGACGGCCCTGTCTACAGACTTAAATTACTATCCCACGAAGCATTAACTTCAGAACAACCTAATAAATAATTAACGCTGGAACTTGCCAGTCCATCAATTGTAAGCTTATCAAATCCCCAGAAAACTATCATGCGAAGTAAAAAAATACGTAAAAATGTATTTTTACTGATACCCGTTAATAGCTTGTCAAATACTTCAAATACTTTTGAACAACTAATATGAACCGAAGTGAGAATTGAAATTTAGATTTAATTCGTGTTGCAAGTGCACGCTGAGTTGAGCTCATTCTCCCCTTTGCAATAAAACGGTCTACTTTTGTAGGTTGTACTTTAGGTATAGTCACGCTTCTACGATCAATATCAGTTGAGTTGAGCCAACACAACCAGTTGTTATCCATTTCCACTTCCAGTTAATGCTTTGGAGCTTTCACATGTTTTAAATGAGTTTACTTTCGCTATCGTCATCATTAATCATGTAATTATACTTGGCGATATAAAAAATTGTTTACACCCTTATATTTTTATGCTATTGGGTTTAACTTGAGTTAATTGAGTAATGCCATGCGCTCAAATCTACCCTTTGTTCAATATGATGCGTATACAGGTTGTTTTCTCTGAAAACGAGAAAAAATCATATTATGTACAATGTTGTCATCAAGTTTACCTTCACTATTGCTTATATTTCATTCAATAACAATAAGTAGTTTATTCAAAATTTGTTTTGAAGTAGCTTCATTTTGACTTTGCGCACACGTAAGAAAACATAACAATGTTTTGAAACGTGAGCTATTTATATAGGTATGGGCCTGAGTTGTTCAACCAAATGGCATTCAGCTTGCCAATCGAAGGTCAAAATTTATTTCTGAAACAAGTTCAGAGCTACGCTATCCGGTTGACTAATAGAGTTTGTCAAACCCCTTCCCTAATGATCTTAGCGATATTGATCGCGTTTTCCGATATTTACAAGCTTTAATGGAAAGATGGCTGAGTGAGAGTGAGCATAATTATAATTACACTGAAATATCCTGATTAGGCACAGAGCTTAAATACTTCATCACATGCCTAGTCTTCCTGTAGAACCAAAACTAACTCAAACAGCAGAAACGGAAAGGACGAAAAAAGATGATGGTGAAACCAAGACAGACATTCTACACTACATGCGGCCATGGAGCCACTTCTGCCACTCAACACTTAAGAATAGCTAATGGAATGGAAATGAAAAAACACAATAAATATCTAGTACATTTATGCAATCCATCGTTGCGTGTCTCTGTTTTTTCCCTTGCAATGCAAAGTGGAATGGCATATGAGTATCACTCACTTGAGCCAAGAAACTAGCTGACAGAACTTTATTGACGCAACATATGGAATCATGGACATGAAGTTTCTCTGCTGCAAATGAAGTGAAGACAAATCAATAAAGAGTATCTGGGACAAGAAACTTGGCGTAAAGTTCACGACAAAAACCAACCATCTTGAAGGGTTGAAGAACATTGTTTACTTTACCTCAGAGATGTTCCATATATACGCAGGTATTTGGTATTAAAGACATGTAACAATGTACGTTTCAGCTTCCCTTTATATCAATACATTAGTTCATATTATTTGCCAAGTAAACCTACAACACTCTGCGTGTTTCAAGTAGGTTACATGCTACATAATATTATTTCTTTTTTTTGGATATTTTATTCAATTTGCATTATGCATGTTTGTTCTTACTCACTTTTACTTGTATCAACTATTTGGAAATGGCATGACTAACCGAACTCTACCGCGAAGGCACACACACATGCTTATAAAATATCAATACTTTCATTAGCTCGTAAAAGTTGAAGGATTGAAAGAATACAGAGAATGAAAACCATATTGCTCTTGCAGCATGCAATCAAAGCATTTCTCCACGTAATGGGTTCCGAACCCAAAAACGTCCTAAAATGAAAGTGAGTTAGGACTTTTTGTCAATGACGAGTGAATATTAATAAATTTCACTGCTTTCGTGATAAAAAATCAGATACTTACCATACTTCCCCGATCGGTCGACCTCGTCTCCAATAGAATCCTTAAATTCTTCAGCAGATACTTTAGCACTCATTTTGTTACACACAAACACGAACTAACAAGAATCAAACTGTCATACTGTTTCTTTCGGGGTAACCGGTGTATGGTTGGTGTTCACCGCAAGTGAAACCACGATGATGTGTCTGACATGCAAGAAATAAAAATATTCATATCATCTATTTAATAGGAAAAATTTGTGTACATTAGCGAGACTTTTTTGGATGACGTATTTACAACACCGCACATTTTTTTATAAAGAATTACGGAATGACATACATTTCTCTTGAATGTATCCTTGTTTTTCTCAAATACCTACACCATAGCCAAAAGATAATGACTAATTGATTCACAATTTTTCACATGTGCTGATTGCTTACGTATGATTAAGATACAATCATAACAGCCTGCAAGAGGGTTTGTTGTTGTGGGTGAAACTTGAAAATAGCTCACAATACTCAAATGGTTGATTGTTGCAAGAACCGGACTGACTCTGACTGGAGTCAAGTGGCAAGCTGTCTATCTCCTTACTCCTTATTATATGGCTACCAAATGGCAGTAACTACACAGGTTAGGCTAGGTACTACTGGAACACAACACGATGCAGTATAAAGAAATTTTTAGCTTCTCTCCCTTTATAATCACAAAGAAAACCAACCATGACCATGCTACCCTGTGGGTTCTCACTACTTCACCAAAACATCCGCAGCCATAACAAGAAGTCCTTCATCAACAAATGTTTTTGTATGCATTCTGTAAACTAGTATGTCTGAGTTGTTTTCCTATAATTTGGTGCCAATTCCAATGAATGCATACGTGGGGGCATGCCATAGACATTAGGGCACAAGAAATATATATGTATAGCGGGAGGCGAGACCCCGATAAAAACTAGAATCTACTGGGAGCCAGCAAAAAATATTGAATATTGTTGTGTGTATGTGTAACATACAAGATATAAGTGTCAACAGAAGCGTCGGTTGACGACGACGGTAGTTTCATTTTTACAGAAAAAGTTCGACTATATAGAGCAGTTTGACTTTGACTTCGCAATATATGTGTTCATACCATCAAGTAGAATGACTTGGCTTGTGATATAGATAATGAGATAATACTAGAGTGGAACTTCCATCTTTAAAATTCACACAAGTCTGACTGCATTTTGTTTCGTATAATGTAATATGCTTGCTGCTTTAAAATACAAAAAAAAACACATTTCGCGTTTTAGTTCCATGCATGCATCAAATAATACAAGCGAAACAACAACTCGAGCGTAGAATTTGTTTTATGTTTCCGCCGCCGCCAGGACATTCTTGTGTTTTAACTAGTACACAGTCCGTAAAGATTACTACGTAGTTCGTTCTTTATTTCATTCCCGTTGACACAATAGACCTATAATCCAAATGCCCGTATAAATTTAAAATGTGTTAGTACACCGGTTTTTTTATTTTAACATAAAATTATATTACAAACATATATGTATTAATTTCGGAAAGTGACTATTGGCTGATAAAGATATTATCTAAAAGTTATAGTTTATGAAAATCTAATAATGTATGTAATGTATCATGTTGATGATCAGTAAATGCAACATGTAGTGACATTCCTTAATTAATAATAGCTATGCTTATTGCATATTAGGAAACAGCAAATCATTTACGTTACATGCACATCATCACTAATCATCAGCCATTGTGAAATAAGAACCTCATCTCATCACATCACAATGGTGTGGCGTTGGCCATAAATTCCCTTTTCACAAACACATACAATAGGTTATTAGTTCGTCCTTTAATGACTACGTACTATTTGGTTCATGGAATGGAATGCTTATTGAACGACGCGCCTTGTGTGCCACGACCCGAAGATATTTTTTCTCCTTGCCGAATAAGTCACATATTGCATGATGTACAAATACTTGTTTGACAAAATATTGTTCAATCAATACTTTTTTGTTAGTTGTTGGCGATGAAATACCAATCATCGACATGCACTCAAGAAGCTATACTAGCTTGATCAATGAAACGTCTCTCCTTCAGTCAAAATTGTTATATTTCCAACCATGTCATAGTCATATCATCTAGAAATTTTTCTATAATATTTTTGGGGATTCCCATGTGTATACATATATTTATATTCATTAACGATACAATAAATGTTTCGGTGTACTAAAGTACCAGTTTGCAAATTACTTCTTGTAAGTACGTATGTAAACAACGTTTTTTCTGTCTGTGCATGAATGTATTTAAAAGGGAAGCTAAAACAATTCAAGCATCTGTAAACATACAGGGTTCATTCAACTACGTTTAATTAAGCAAGCCAACGAAACAATTTCAAAGCAATTTCTCAAAAACATGTAGCGCTAACACACATTGCTAGTGTCCTTTCGTAATTCGGTCATATGTGCCTACACGGTCATGTATTATTTCATGTTTTATTGATTATGAAGTACGTGCTGGAGCATGTATACTGTCGGGACAGGTATATAAAAAGTGAAATTTTAGCCGTTTCTTTCATTCAATTAACATGGTATGTATACCTAAATATAAGTTCTTGTGACAAGCAGCAATATGCTTAGAACCTACGCTTATTATGACTCATGCCATGAAATGAAACCTAAAATAAAATATATGGCAGAGGCAGACGCGAAAAATAAGCCCTGCCTTTACGACCTTAGAAGAAGGCTACAATTTTTACTTTCCATAAAGATTTCAAATTGTTTAGTAGAGAGTGTTTCCACAAAGACGTGGCCTTTGGGGTAACCCTGACCAGACCACTTGACTATAATTATATAACTTGTTGTCACCATGGAGCCAGCCAGAGCGAAGGAAAGCCGTAATAAATCTATGGAAACATTAGTTGTACATTAAGTGTATCATTTTATTATGGTTTTGGTTAAGTCATACTCGTACTCCATCATCCTGCTTACAGGGACACTTGACACCGATTTTGACGGCCCAGCTTTCAACAAATGGAACTTGTTTCAAAGAGAAATGGCATTTGTGCATGTATTTTAATTACAATGTTGCATAAGGTCCCCCAACGCGCAACGGACTCGACAGAAAGTAATGCACTTTGTAACACAACGCAGCATACTTGTTATATGGTTGGTGGTTGACTGGAAGATAATTTTTTCATGGTAATTTCACGTAATTGATTTTCTAGATGTAATTTATCAAAAACTAGTAGTCTACCGTGTCATCATACAAACTTTGCATTTCCTTTCTGTCATGTGCCTGCCTTGAGACAATACCAACTCGTTCATTTTGTACCAATCTGTTGTCATTCATTTACCGCCTTCTCACACCTCCTCATCAACAAATTTCCGAAGGAATACCGTCATGTTTGCACGCGTGCTGGATTGTAACCACCACCGGTGGATCATATTTATCCTACAGTTAGAGTCTAACTGTTAGACGTAAGTAAATGCTCAAGTAAAGTATGGTTTTTGTAAATGTGATGAATAAATGATGAATATTGG
>JAHZNE010001452.1:0-17257 GCA_027744055.1 Callyntrura sp. NNG-2020 | reverse complement strand
GAATACTCGGGTTGTATAGTGACGGTTAGGGAAAAACCGCATCCCATCATAATCATCAAGGAAAATCCTGAATGACATTGACACTGCCACCAAAAACCCATGTAGTCGTGTTGCTGTTGTACACCCACACCCTTCTATTTCCTTCACTTGTTTCATCTCTCTTTCTCCCATCAAATTCATCTACGCATCTGTCCCCTAGAAAGAAAAAGGGATCTGTTAAGTTTCTGTCAGGATAAAAAGGTCTACTCCCTCGGCGAGTGCCTACTGTACGACGTGTGTAAAGTACGTCGGGATCTAACTACATTGTACACATTACGAAGTAAACAATATAATAGTTATACATAATAATAACAACAAAATGTGATATGGGGATATAGGTACGACAATGATGACGATAATAATAATAATATAAATATAATAATGCACTATCCATATATCCCGAATTGTGTACCAGTCAACTTAATAAATTGACTTTTGAGGATTATGTAACACGTTTTCATGTAGTGTTACTCACTCCACCAACTGCGTAATTCCCTCTACCCCCAAAAGCAGTCCAAAATAGAGCCGAGGACAAAATGCAATGTTTATTGTTGTCGCGTGGCATAATAGTTGTAAGTGTAGTACAAGTCGTTGGTCTTATTATGATTATTATTATGACGATGATGATCATCATCATAATCCTGGCGCATATATAGCTTCTCCGGGCTCACAAGATTGTAATAAAATGTAGCTTCATCATTAAAACAGGCCCATTGCACCATGTATTACGTGTAGTATATACGTACTTATGTTTCTGGGTGTATCTGCCTCCACAACAGAACTGTCATTTCCTTCGTTTTATATCTCTTCAAATGATTTGCTTACAAACCATCCAATAAGCACACTAGATCATCATCATCGTCGTCGTCAACATGAATGACGGGAAGGCAAACAGCAACATCAGGAACACGATTACCCGTTTCCAGTCTTCTTTTCCCGTGATCTCTCTTTTCAGTTTGCATGTCTGGAGGTATGTACTACCGCTTGTCACACCCGGGGAGGGGGAAAAGATAGACATTCCGTAATGTTTCTTCTTTCTCCTTCTCTTCATATTTTTTTCTTTTCTTTTTTCATCTCTCGTGAAATAAACGGGAATATGTAATGATAGTTGGCAGTTTTCACTTGACTTCCTCTTTACGTACTTTTTGGATCTGGCAAAGTTTTAAAATCTCTCTCTCTCCCCATCTCTCTCGTCAGAAAGAAGAGGAGATGTATGATATAGAAAAAATACAATGAATTTCCCAATATTGTAGAACCCCCTCCTTTTCCTACGGTAGCATGAGTGTTCACTAAAAAAACCAAATTGTTCTGCCTGGTTATACGTGATTCTCCACTCACTCGCTCCCCGCTCATCTTTTCCCCCAAATAACTCCCTCCTATCAGCCCGTCGCGTTATAATAATAATGTGTGTCTCCCCATTTCTCCTCAAAAGTTTATATATTCTCCGAATACGTACATATGTGACGTGACGGTTGGTTGCCTTTGCGCTTTGTTGACGATGACGACGACGACGACCACGATGATGATGATGATCTCTAGGAAAAGTTTCTGAATAATCTAATATTAGTGTGTAATGTAATATTCCCCTAGGAAAAGTTCAACATTATTTTCAAACTAGCTAAAGTTAGACTGTATTATCGTGTAATATGTTTTTCAACGTACATAAATGAATAAAATGCATATAATTTTCCCTCGCCTATATATATATATGTAGGTAGCCACATGGTTTACTGCGTTATCCAAGCAGATCGTTCTTTTCTCTTTCCTCTGTCGCCGTAGATGGTTGGTGTACCGCCACAAAAGGAAAAGAAATTAGATGAAGATGACTGCGATGATGTTGTTGATGACGATGATGTTGCCTTTGCTCCCTGCCTACGCTTTTCGCGGCACACTTAACCAGCAGGGCTTGCTGGGATATTTGAGAAACATGTCGTAGTATTACTAGTACACGCTTTTTCTTGCAATTCCCAGAAAAAAACATTTTCCTCTGTCTGCGTCTGTCTAACTGTGAACCATGAACTATAGGTAAATAATACGAGCTTTTTGTCTGGCTTTCCGATTATTACTTTTTTGTAGTTGGGGTGGTGGTGGTGGTATGGTGTACGCTTTCTTTGCAACTAACAAAAAAGTACCCATGCTGAGTTGGCCTTAATATGCACATATTTTTCAAATGAAGAAAGACGGAAAATCCCCCTGAATGTGTATACACATTTGGGTGAGTGTACGCGCCAAGGAAGAATTAAGCATTCGGGTTATTGTTTGCCTTTATTTCATTGTGCCTTCTCTCTTCTTCCTCCTCTTTCTCTCCTTGTCCCTTGCATGCATCCACAAACAGAACAACAAAAACACTAATAATTCGGGATTTGGAATGCACTGCATGAAACTGGGATGCCCGTGGCTGCGTGCAATTAAGCCAAAGCCAGATAATGACACTGAAAATCGTGCCGAGCTGACATATAAATAGAAAGAACGCGGTCGACTTAAACAGGGAATTACGTATGCATAATGCACACAGCCTGTGTTCCCGCTGCCGGTAACTGTAATAAATATTATGTCTGTATGGACAAGTTCTCCTACACAACGACTCCTATTGTTCTGACCGTACCCTCCCCTCTGCATTTGATACTTGGTATATAACTGTATGTATATGTATCTACATTGTTATTCCTTGTGTAGATTTCTGAAGATATTAGGCAGAGAAAGTGTGCGCTTAACGGCAAGACAGGCAGAGAGACATTTGCTGATAAAGGAAAAAGGAGAAAATGTCTTTTTCTGGAGGGGGAAAATTAAAGCATTATGTAAACTACTCAGAGAAAAAGAGGGAATAAAATAAAGTAGTGACAGAAGGAAAAACAAGCGAGTATTACTGGTAGCAACAGTCAGTCGCCAAGCAATATTTAGCTGTGAGGACAGCTTAACTAATATCACTAATAAGGAGAAAGAGAGATAAATATACCCACAGTTTGTGGAGCAATACGGGGTTGGGTGATATGGACAAATGCCTATAATGTGCAGTCTCCCATTAGTATTATGTCATACACGTGTGCATGTTCCAAAGTTTGATTGTATTTTATATATTTATTGCGGCCGACGATGACGACGACAACAAGAATGAAACGACGCACACAGGTTTCGTGTTTTACACGTCCAGTGGCCAAGGTAGGGTGTAAAAGGGGTTATTTTCAATTCTCGACGGTAAACGGAAGTAAGGTGGAGTCCAATAAATTCGGATTTATTTATTAGAAAGATGTCGGGTATGCGATCATGAATCACTAAAAATATAGAGTTGTGCGAGTAAAAACTGACATCGGGGCAGGCATAAAAGTTTTAGTTTTTTTGCGGGCTGGAGACCATGTGTGTTGTAGTCGTATAATATGGTCAGAGGGTAATTAAAATATTTTGACCGCGTGTCAATTTGTTTAAAAAATTTACAATGGCCACACCTTCGGAAGTGTGCGTGCATTTGTATACATTTAAAACTTTTTTGTAAAAAAAAGGGAACCGCAAAGCTGTGGTGTGCACAAGTAAGAACCGTAAAATTAAAACTGCTGCACTCACAAACAACCCAAGCGAAATGACAAGAGGCGTCACCAACCTTATCGTTTCCAACAGCGTGTTTATTCACGGTTAGGGGCACCAACGAACAACAACGCTCTTTTGAAAAATCCTAACCAGTCTTGCTGTCAGCAATTTCCTCACACACACAAAAACATACTCTATTCTCTCTACCGTTTCCTTCTATCAACATCAATATGTATAGCTCCGCTACAATTGTTGTTAGACTGTTGGGAAATTGGAGAAAGCGTGAAGAAAAGAAAACATGTGAGTGGTGCTGATGTTGTTTTCCGATATGGCGAATAATTGCATTTTAGTTCATTTCACACCAATGCATCCACAACAAACGTGTTGAACAGGTATCCGTTTTGTATAAAAATAGGCTTTCGTCGTTGTGCCTTTATCAGTTTTTCGTCCCTATTTTCTCTTTTCTCCACATTATACCTACCGTCTACCTAACAATTGCTTTAACAAATAGACTAGAGACCCTCGCTATACACATTGTGCTCCTTTTAACTTCTCCAACAAAAAAAGAATACCAGGAGCCAATGCCAAAGTGTATTGAATTTCTCCCATAATTTGATTTACGGCTACAGGTATGGTATACGCTGTTACCAACTACCAGTGAATGATTCGTACACGGAGGTACAAACATTGTCGACGCCAAAACGCCCAAGAAATATAGATCCCATTTGAATATTTTAATGTAAGTAGTTTACCGTAATAAGGAGAAACTGGATACGTTACTGAAGAGACAGCAGCCTCTTATACAAAGAGAAAGTACCACTCATAAAAAATTCCGCAGTGCACCACTTTTCTCTGTGATTTCTTGCTGATATTATCACATCCCTGTCTAAACCATGTAGACTTACGCAAAGAAAAAAATGTACCCTGTGCAGTATATAACGTTTTGTAATGTACACACACTCTCATTACATTTTTTCCTATTGCTTTGCCTTCCTTTGTGTGCAGTTTTCACTTACAATTTAATTTGACTGATGGCATTTTTGGTAAATGGTACAATACAAACAACGAGGGAAATGACAAATTTTTGTGCCATTTTAACTTTCCTAAGTAGTACAAACGCTGGTATAATAATGAAAGAAAATCCGTCTTTCCCATTTCTCCATTTTTGCTTGATTGCTGTCAACATCGTCATCATCATCATTACTACAATCTATTGCTATCTACACAGGAAAACCAAGTTTGTGCTCTCATTCCCTTTTTATTATTGTCACGAACTGGAGAAAGGCATGTCACTTGGAAAGAACTCGTTTTGTGTTCGTCTTTTGTGGTTTTTCCATTTTCTTATAGCCTTCCTGCACACAACATTGCATGCTCGCACACTACTACTGCTACTACTTACCTACCACCACTGCTGCTGCTGCTTTGCCGTTTTTGTTGCCGTTCTCGTTGTCCCATCCCATTATACACTATTAGTTTTCTGGCTGTAAAAAGCGATTTTTATTTTTTTCGTCACTCGCCCCACAACTCTCCCGTCATATTTGCATCAAACCCACAGAAAAGGGCAATTTTCACAAAATTACGCCTATATCTACCATCTACATCACGTCCATTTGTTTTTTATTCTCCTTTTTATCTTCCCCAGAAAAAAATAAAGTGAGTTAGTAAAACGTCTGTAATATGTTGCTCGTATGTATATGCATGACACTAAAAAATTCCTTGCAGCAGCACCAGCTTTCTCTTTCTTTCACTCTCTGTGTACACTTTGCATTACAACCGTAGCAGCAGTGTAGTAACAGCTGACTGCTGGATTTTACAACCACCATTTTTCCAGCTTCGTCATCATCACACTGACTTACAACTGGGAAAGACGACCGCGGGCTTCATTTTTTACAACTTTCGGTTCGCCGTGGCAGGAACCAGGATCATTTATAAGGATTTCTACACTGCCTTCGTTCTGTCGTTTTTTCCCGTCGTATTATAATTCTTTGGCTTTAGGGAATGAGTACAATTCCTCTTGTTTCTGGTGCCATTCTCGTCCCCTGTCCCCCTTTAGAGCAATTGCTGGTGAAAACGCGCCCTCCTTCTTTACACTCACACCCAAGTGGAGAGAACGTGTGAGACCATCCGACCACCGTGTTGCGTTGGGTTGCCCTTTTGTTTGAAGCATTATTATTTTTTATTAGAGAGTGTGAACAAATAATCTCTTGATTTATTGAACCTTTTTTCTTACTTCTTCAAATGCTCTCATTTTTTGGTAGAAAAATAACGGGTAATCTTACCCGGAAAGCGGGTTATTTTACGTATATAGTTTCCTCTACTTTCCATCATCATCGTCATCATAAACATATAATCAGGGAAAAAGTGCATAATAATTTATCTACAGCGTTATAAAGTAGTCATGTTTGCATTCATGGCAAAAACATCGAAAAAATACATTCTATGGTCGGTTTGAAACGTACTACTACGTCACAAACAAGGAAGTCTCTGTAAAACTGACAAAAATACGGGATCTTCATTTTATTTTACTTTTATTTTTACGTTGAAAAACTTTACTGCACCCACAGCGATGAACTCGTTATCGAAACTGTGCAGCCAGCTATAAAAACAGAAAGACTTGTTTAATACCTCGACGGCTTCCGTTTCCATCATGCTTTTTCGTCTACATCACATTTTGTGTTTGTGTTTGTTGTGGATACTCCCGGTGACTGTATGACTTGTGGTGAAAAGTGATACGGGAAGTTTCTGAAATTAAGCCTGTTAAATCGTAAAAAATCATTTTTATGTTTTCTGGCTAGGAAAAGGACGAAAAATAGGGTTTGTTTTCTTTATTTAGGAAAAGAGTAAAAAAAGAGGATGAAAAAGGTAACTCACCAAGAGGAAAGGGAAGATGGATCTTTTACTTACTTTAATTTTTCTCTTTTTTCCTGTATATATTGTAACGTTGTGCCAGAGATGAGTTTAGACTTGGGAGAAACAGACGAAATAGAAAAAAGGAGAAGAATGTGTACAACTCTCCTTTCAAACTTTTTTTTGAGTCTTTCTGTCTGTAAAAGGAAGGTTTATTTCGAAATGAAGATGAGCTATTTCTTTTTAGCTTGCTGCTCGTCTGTAATTCATTTTTTCTTGGGAGATGGTGAAAGCTTTGTTGTTGTAGGAGTGCTAACAAGGAAAAAGTATATTTTTTATATACATCTTGGCAGGAAGTTGGTAAAAGTGATGAGATGAGAAAGGATTAAAAAGGAAAGATCTGACTCTCAGTTTACCGGAGAACAGGGAAAAGATTTTTCTCGTCCTCTTCTAAACTGAAAGCTTATCCAGAGAAACTCCAAACACATAATAACTATTCGCAAACGGATACTACTGATACGATGATACGAGAAAAAAAAGTTACGAGGAAGACTTTTCTCGGCTACAATTTTCGAGGCCCTCGTTCCTGTATTGATAACGTAATGATGAACAACAAGTATCGAGAGAAAGTCAAGAAAATCTCATTATTTTTCCTCGTCTTCTACTTTTGCCTGAATCCTACTCGATACGCGTCTCTCATTCAATAGCAGCTGCATACAGCAGTTATGTGCCCGTTGGAATTTTTGTTATTACAACCCTTTTTTCCAACTCGATCTAAAAATTATCTACCTTTGAACTTGAGTTTCTATATGAATAGCTTAGTTTCATCTTCACGTGGTCTGGTATTGATTAAAAACGTGAACTTGTTGTCTTCCCCTTTAAACTTTTAATAAACAACTGCAATTGTGCGGAAAGAACAAGTTTTACCCAGACAAAAAAAATCCGTTCTGATCTCATAAAACTCAGGCATCCCACCAGGAGCAATTAAATTTTCAAAAGTCATCCTATCTTCCTTATGGCCCTTTTCCTCTCAGATCTTCCCTTTCCGTTTTCCTGTCAAACAATTTTCGACGGAAGAAAATTACAACAAAACGGAATAAAAAGTAAAATATGTAGGATAATATTAGGTGGTGCACTCTCTCTCTCTCTCTCTCTCTCTCTAACTTGTACACATGTCTGCATAAACTTGTAATGTGTAGTGTGTACTCTCTTGTCGTTAAATAACATCACTTCATTAATTTTTATGAAAGTGCACTCTACTCCCTTAGCTCCGAGCAAAGAGATGCAAGGTTTGTAAATAAATGAGAGGATGCATCATGCCTCTTGTTGAATCCTGCACTCTTTGGTAATATGTGCAATAGTAGTTCATGTTTTATACCCTGATTATTACCAGTCTCGAGTTACATTGCACTCGGCAGAGTAATGAAAGTTGCTCACAGAGAGAGAAGAGAGCCCCATTTGCCCAAAAATTTCGTAAGGTTTTTTCTCCCCAATGCTTAAGTAGAAATGGCAACGACATAATAAAACATGGTAGTTGGAGTATTGTTTTTATACATGCCAGCATCATCATCATCGTCATCATCGCCTGCATCCAAGCTTGAAACTTGCAGCAGCATTGACAGAAGAACGAGAGAGATAGAACGTGTCAGAACAAGAAATGCGGGAGGTTTTCTGTGGGGTCTTTGTATTATGCAAACCAACCGGTGATGGTAATGCAATAGAATTCCAATTCGGTGTGCCCTCTGTGAATTTAGAATTACTTTTTGATGTGATACTCACTCACCACCACATAGTGAGCACCAGTTTATATTATGTGCATTTCGAATTACTTTCACATTGCATCTCACGCCAGGAAAGAGATGCATTTTTCCGTTTTTATTTCCAACTGGGACAGAATTCTCCGGGTACGTGTGTGTACGGTGTACAGGAAGAAAAGTACATGCTAACCACGTTTCTTCAACATGAACGCATCCGTCCTGCCATAAAATATCATTGCCGTGTAGACTCATTTTAGTAGGACCCTAAAGGGAGCTGATATGTTGAAAGGAATACACGCTGAATTGGAAATCAGGGGTAGACGGAAGTATCATCAGGAGAATCGCAAAATAATGTGCACGGGCTGCATAACTTAATCGAGTACAAAATCAAGTGCCGCTTCAGCTTTCCCTTTGAAATTTGAGGTTTGTAGTCTCTGTGCGTAGGAGAAATATACGGGGGAGATAGGACAGAGTGTGGGATGATGTGTGACGCGTACACGCCTCGCCCGTGCACGATTACTTTTGATCGGATTATGTATTCAGCATGATGATGACGAAATGTTGATTATTCCGAAAAAGACTGAGAGAATGCCTCGGGACAGGCAGGGTGCACCAAATAAACACATTATCATGTCTTGTATTAACAGCAGGGTAGTTTTAGTAGTTGATGGCATTTAAAAGGCACACAAGAAACCAATTTTTGTCTTGGTGTCATTCCCATTCTAAACAGCATCAAAATACGTCACGGTTTCAAGAAGGAAATAAACGTATTTTTTTCTTCATAAAATCTTTATTTGTTTTTGCTATTAAATTAAGCTCTCTCTTAGGACACGCAATTAAAGAAAACACGTTTTCTAAGCGGAGACAGAAATCTGACAAAAATAGAGCTGAAGTACGGTAGTTTATTTGGAGTCACAGTTAATACACACAACTTTTATGACTTAACTAAATAGAAAGTTCCCATTTTCTAATGGAATGAAATTGGTGCACCACCTCTCTTTTTGTATTCGTGTGGAATATACATATGTATGTATTTTTAATTTAAAAGATTCCTCCTGTCGTATTCACCAGAAGTACTCAGGCTTAAACCTTTCACACAATATATAACTCTCATTGATGATATACCTATGTATGGGTAGGTTGGTTGTTTTTGACACAAGAGCACACCGTAAATGCCTAGATGGAATGCTAACACCTTTAACACATTTAAATATACATGTTTTTCTGTCCCTCCTTACATTTTTCACCCGTGTGTGAGAGCACAAAATAGAAATGCAGTCAGACAGAGGAAAGAGAAGTGAAAAACACGTTCTCTCTCTCCTTTCTCATCCTCTCCAGGCATTTTTATAGATCACTCAGACAAACAGCAATACGATTAGTCTGCTTTTATACGAAAAGAAAGGGAAAAGCCAGCTGTGCCAGTTCACATCACATCACATCCAATAAAACGTCTGTCTCTTTTCCTTTTCCATTTACTGGAACGCTCACTCACTCACCATTTTGGCAAATACAGAAGAGTCCATCTCCTCCTCGCACTCCCAATTCAACAATACCTCGGCATACATTCATATAATATGTCTCCAATATCCCAGAACGGTAAAAAAGTAATACCGCTTAACTTTTTATGTATGTATTGTATACCCAGCAGGCTGGATAATAGTAAAATATATGAATACATATGCAGCATGCATTCATTCCCTGAACCCGGCGTCCTTCTTGGCTCATAAGCTGCTACGAAATAATACTGTCTTTGGCTTACTACTAAAAATGTAATCGCACGTATCCCGTTATACGGAGAGACACACAGCACAACTCTAGAAAGCAATCGAATAATATATAGTCTTTCGTTCTGGCAAGAGCATCATTGCCCCTACCACTACCACAGGCAACACCAACACCATCAAATGAGAAAGGATATGAAATGAAGAAAAAAGGACAAAACGACGAGAAAAAAGGAGAGAGAGAGAAAGAGAGATAGAAAGAGAGTTTTCTCCATTTTCCAACTTCTAATTCTCACTCTATTCAAGTCAAATGGAGAAAAGGACAGTGTTCGAATTACGAATGTCTGTACTTGCTTACACTCTGTTTATATCTTTCTCCACACACACAGCCACGATACGGTGGCAGTCAACGGGTAGTCAGTAGTAGTATAATAGTGGAGACGATATGTGATGAAGAAGAAGAGTGAGTGGTGAAAAACGGATGCAGATGCCAACGGACAAGAAAGAAAGAGAAAAAAGAAGGAAGTACGTGTGAGCACCACTGTCTCTGCTGCTCAGAGTAGTTCTCAATAACACATTCTAGAGAGATCCTTTCCGTACCTTTGTATACACATGTATATATTATTATTATTATTATTATTATTATTATCATTCATTCTATATGCATAGATGAACAGATACGAAAAACACATGGAAATACTTAAAAATCTCCGGCTGTAGGTACCTTCTCGTTTTATACAAAAGATAAAAAGAATATCTGTACGAGGAACGGATGGACTGCGTTGTAATAAAAGTAATAGCATGCCTGGTGTTTTCCTTGTCACACTCTTTGACGACGACGACGACGACGGTGACGATGATGATACTGCTGCTGTTGCTGCGTATCTCTTTGTGTAAAGTTCTCTTTTCTGGTTATAAGCTGCCGTTTGTGAGCTGCCACGCTGAAAGCTCAACTCCTCTATAGAACAACTTGAATAGAAGGTAAAAGAAAACGGACATTGCTCCCAAGCTTGTGTATTCAGCCAGTGAACGGAATGAAGAGTTTCGCTTCTATAAATATCAGTGTGGTGGAGGTAGCGGTGGCGGTGGTAGTATATTATTATGATATTCATAATATGCAAGGTTGTGTGTGTGTGTTTATGCCTACCGGGGACGATTTTTATTAGGCGAATGATCATCTATTATACATGTTTATATAGGCACGACATCCCCGCTAGTAAACGTATTTGGAGTATAAGAATGTAAAAAGGACAAGAAGTATTTCCTGAAAGTCCTTGACTGGATCCGTCGTTTCCTCCTACGTAGTTTTTGTCCTTCCCGATTTTCCTCCTTCTTGGGTACTTTCACCTTTTTCCTGTAATCACGACGACGACGACAACGGCGAGAAGAAGGAGGAAACTTGAGGATGTTGATTCTGGAGACAATATAAAACTGTGATTTTACGATTAAAATATACGTACAGGACAGGATGTTTCTTGTAGAGGGCTAATATAATGTGCCGCTGTAAAAGGATATATTCCTCAATATTACACATTCATAGAAGCGCATCATTAACATTGCCATCATTATCGTGGTCGTCGTTGTCATTCTTATAATTTTTTATAAAAGTCTCCGCTTGTCTGTGTATCCCTTGTACCGAAGTCGTTTACACGCGGAAAAAAAGTTTTATCCTACAAGCCATGAAAATTCCGTGTTTTTGATGACAACGACTACCACCACAACGACGATGAGTATAGCTAAAAGGTGTGGTGTGAAAACGACTACACGAAACTGTCTTACTACCAAGACAACAACCTAACACGAGACATTTGAAAGAATGGATGCTACATTGTTATCAGTTGTGTACAGCCTGTTTTCATTTAGTTAGTTTGAGCGTCCCATACTTGCTCATTCTGCTTCATAATAATGATGATGACGACGACGACGACGACGACGGCAGCGGTGGAGGTGGCGGCGGCGATGAGGCTCATGATTACGCTTGTGAGGACAGCGATGCTTTCTCCTTTTTCACATTACATCACACAAAGCTCACACAGAGTAACCAAAACCAAAGCTGCAAGGCTTAATGCATGGTATACTGACGTTGCTTTGTCCTTGTCCATGTAGCCAGCTTATTACTTATTACTCCTACGACGAGAGCTTGATTTTGTTGGCTTCCTTTCCCTACGCCATGGTGCTCTGTTTTGAAAGCTGGAGCAGGGACGATGATACCAGAAGCATGTACACCCCATTCCCTTTTTATATCCTTCTTCACAATACACAATAACAGCTCATGTTATATAATGCGCGTACGATTTTACCAATGTACATCTCGATATACCTAATATTTAAACTACAATGATGATCATGATGATGATGATGATGACGATGGCAAGGGAAAGTAGGAACGCTCACATTTCTCTGGCGAATCCAGAGTGCTAGCAGGGAGAAAGCAAAAACATACGCCTACTATACATTTATAGGTATATCGCATAGCAATATTACCAGTGATGCTGCTTCCTAGATGGTGGTGGTGGCGGTGGGAACGATGAAGGTTGTCGGTCGGTAATCCTGTGACGATGCCGCTGTTAATTGATGTTGGCTCTGTTGGAACAATGCCCGTTGCGGATGTTACCACTACTGCCACCACCCTCGTATAAGCAGCAGCATCAGCAGCTCTTCTTTCCTAAATGTACACTGTATCGCTGTTAAAGGAAACAAAAGAGAACAAAATGACAAAGTAAAGCTTCAAAAGTAGATAGAGAGCTGTGCGTCTCTCTCTTGATGCCTACCACCTTATACATTTATGCTTATACACACTTTCACTCGTTATGCTCACGTAGTTCATGTATTGCCATTAAAGTCTCTGGAAAATTTTCTTGGTGTCTTTCCTCTCGTTTTTTTGGCCTGTTCTTGTTTGCGTCGTTGTTCTATAGTCCACGATACACTTACATATATCTCCCTGGCAGAAACACAAAACCTTGCCAAACACTGAAGGCGGAAGGGATGTTGCTCCGCTTTCATCCTCTTTTGTTGGTTTCCTTTCTATCGTTCATCTCCATTTATTTTTGCTTACCGTTGCACACATCACATTTTATCCGCACACTATTTTATACGTGTACACCCACACGACGACTTAGAGGGTGACAATACAGGAGAAAGGCATACAGAAACTATATGGTTGTCTGTCTCTCCATTTCAGTCCTCCTTTGCATTCGAATTTGAGCATATAAATGGGCCGTGTTGTAGATAAAAATAGGAGGCTGAGACGTGTAGTCATTATAACTAATAAGTTTCCGAAGAAATCTGTAAAAGTGTTCCTATCAAAGAGGTGGTCCCTCCCGGTTTAAAATTTGTCTTTGAATCTATTGCTACAACGTCGTCCCTCTTTATGTCGGTCCGTTGCTTCCTTTTACTTCAGATTTTCCTTTTTTCTCTCGTCCCCATTGAAATTTAGAAATTCTACCGTCAACGAATCTCCGATTTTAATCGTTGTATATATATTTATGGAGTGTTGTTATTTTGAAAAATCCCATGTTCATTGTTTTATCTCAGTCATCCAACGACTTTCCTGATAAATGGAAGATGAGACTGCTAAGCAACTATAAATATACAGCTAGGGAGATTCTGCAAAAGCGCTAGAGTGTTCACGTATCTCTCTTTCTCTTTTGCTTTCTCCCTTTACCTTCTGCATACTTCCTCCCTTCACTACGTAGGCACTCTATGTTTGCGATTCAGCTCATCTGCTGTGATGATGACGGTGATAATGCCGTTGAAAGGAAAACACATTATCAACTGCGTTTCCTTCATTTGTTTACGAGTTCGCAATCCACACACACACACACATTCATATATGCAAATGAGCCAAATACTACTACTACCCGCTCGCTTAACGTTACCCTCATTCTGTACCGCATTCTCTGTATCCTGAAATCCTGCTTCTATCTAGAAACTGTAATAACAACGATGGAATTTATTCAAATCCTCCTTCCTTTATATTCAAGTCAATTTTGGATCAGCCGACTATGAAATTTTCCCTTTGTACATTGGCATACACACAGATGCATATAAAAGGTGCTCGTATTTTGTACATGTCGACCTATAATATTAGCAAAAGCGTTCCTATAGACACTACGTAAACTATCTACTACTGCATACCAACGGCACTGTTTTGTGATACAAAAAGCATTTCTGGCATTCAAAAACAATTCACACACTTTCACCATCATCATCATCATCATCATCCTCAGTAGTGGAATCTCGTCCAAGTGTACATACTGCTTGCTTGCCACGATTATCAGCAACTACCTAAACTTATCATAAAGTACGGAGCAACAAGAACATTAGCAAGCAGTGCCGTAGGTATGTACTCGTTTTCCCCTTTTTCTCTTTGCACCGCCATCAACATCGTCATCAACAACATCACAGTAGAAATAGCAAATACCTTGGAGAGCAACATGGTATGCATAATAATAATGCACGCCAGCAAAATGAATGTATTCTGTAATCGGGCAGAGCACAGAAGACAGAATATTGTTATGCATACCAATAAACGGGCTAGCCACACCATTCCATTCTCTTTCCTCTTTTCACTCCTTTTTGGGGGAAAAGTCAGTGAATCTTGACGATACTGAGGATGATGATGATGATCATCATCATCATCGTCACCCCGACGATGGTACTAACAGGGCTGATGCTTCTGTGGTGAAGCTGATGATCATTTATGGTAATAGTGTTCATTCCCAGACTCTTTTCCTTTCACTGCTCTTTCTTTGTACACAAAGCCTTTTCTGTGTCGGCTCTTTTGTTTCTGTGGTTTTTCCACAAAGTGAAACTATTGTTGGTAATACCGTGTATGTGTGCCAAAGCGGCGGGTAGTGTAAGTTTTGGTGAAAGGCGCAGAGTGAAAAGCTTTGTTCTTTTTTGATGGACAATAATTGTGTGTAGTTTCATGAAACACATACACACCCACACATGCCTGCATATGATAACGAACTCGGTGTTTGTGCATGTGTGCGACTGTGGTGGAAAAAATGAAGTCCCGAAGCCAAACCCTGATTGTGGAGTGGTCGTCAGCAACAAGGAATCAAAGAAGAGCAGGAACCGGAGATTTTAAAAATAACGCCGTAATGCAAGGTCCCATTAGAGTTAGTTGGCGTATTACAAACTCCCAAACTCTCTTCCTTGTTGAATTGAATGAAAATTTAGATAAAGCGGAGCGCACTCTCAAATAGGGGTACTATAATGACTACTACCCTACCACGTCGTATGCAAGACTTGAAAAGCATTCCACTTTGAGTATCCGATAGTCCTGGCACTGGAACGTTATACTTTGTAAAGAACACACGGAAAAAGATAAGAGTTGAAAAATGAGCAGATTGCAGGTCCGGCAGACCAGNAAAAAGATAAGAGTTGAAAAATGAGCAGATTGCAGGTCCGGCAGACCAGAACAAAAGTGGTCATTGCCTCCAGGAAGAAGCTGGCTGAAATGGATGAAGCCATGTGAATATATATGCATAAATGACGGCATTCCCCTTTTCTTCTATTCTACAGAGCTCTTATTGTTGAACCCAAAATAAAAACTTATGTGCCCGGATTTGTGTAGCTCATAATAATACGAAAAAGATGTCTCTGAGATTAGGTAACTAAATCCAGGCTACGAAACAAAAAATAATCCCGCGTAAGTTCAAATAAGAACTTCAAAACACGAGAGAAAAGTAGAGAAGCACATTTTGTTTCCTATCTCAGGTTATATAGGGATAGGTACGTGCTTAGGTACCACTGGCCAGAAGGGATGAAAGAAAAGGAGCAAATGCATTGTGTGTGGTTTAGTGACCGTACACCGTGCGCCTTTCACTTCAGTGACCAGACACAAACAAAACAAAAGATTGAAGCTGCTTGCTTGTACCATGTATTGTATCTGATATATACTTATCTTAAATATTAAGCATCTAGGCGTTGCAGCGCTTATACTACCCAAAAGTAAGGACCTCTTGTTTTTTCTCGAAAGAGGGAAAAAGATACTCAACCTTAAATTGGCCACCGCGAAGAAAAAAACAGAACAGTTTTAAAACAAGAGAATAAGAGAAAAGGGAAAGCGGAAGATGAAATTGGGTCTGGTTATATACCCGACAATATAGACAGCAGTGCACACATGCTGTAGATATCTAGTCCTAGATTTGTATATTGTATTTTATTTGGAAACGTGAAATGTCCATACATCCTCATTCATTTTCCTTACCGCTGTGCTACCACTGCCAGAATTATCCGTTTTTTACCCAGTTCGTGCCAGTGAAGAGAAAAGGAAGGGTTCTCTTGCTGTGCTGTGGTGCAAGTAGTATTGAATGAATACATACTTTAAGGCTGTCTGGTCTGGTGAACCGATGTGATACATTTTTTTACAAAGAGGTATATGCCTGGTCAAACTGCAAATATACGACAGGCATATTTTTAAGCGAGGCAGTGGTACACTTGTTCTTGGTTCAATGACGGGAGTAGTGAGCAAACTATGCACAACTGTGTGTGTGTCCTAGCCCAAGAGGCTACTACCAGGCAGTTTCCTTTGGCAAATAGCTTCCGATGAACGAAAAAGAAATTGGAGAATCGAAGAAAAATTGTAGAAATACGTACCCCGAGAATAAAGAGAAAGCGAGTGAAAGAAAATGCGAGAGGGAGAGAGAGAGAAGAAAAAGAGCCAGAATCAATAATTTAGCCTCATGTTTCATTCCGCTGCCAATCTGTCTCTTGTACCATCAATAGCCATTCGTCCACTACTACACTGAACAATCACACCGTGTGTGGTAGTACGTAGCACGTCAATATATCTATATATTTTCTCAGGATGTATATCGGTGTAAATGCGTAATATACGATAGAATACGATCAAGCTAGACGACGGAAAGGAAAGAAAAAGGGCACTACTGGGAGAGTAGCCGGGAGTAAAAAATGTAATGTATGTGAGTCGACGATGTGTACCCTTGCTCACTTTTGCTCTTGCGATGATGTTGATGATGATGATACTCTTTTTTATAATCCAACCGCGATATATTTGACGCAAAAGAGGAAAGACCCGTTGGTAAAGTATTAAATGATATGATAGGGGCATATATCCTACAAACCACACTAGAAATGTCTATATAAAAATTTGGTGCAGGGTACCTATCCCTTCTCTCTCGCTCCATGTGTGTGTAATATTAAGCTTTTTATTGGCAACATATATAACTTAGGTAGTGCCACGATTTTGGTTTCGTTTTTGGTAACGTAATAGATCACTTGATATTGCTCCATCCACCGAATATCTAATATAAACCAGGGTAATATGTCCACACGGCATCGTATTATTATTGGCGGATAGTGAATACCAAAATGGGTACCTCTTTCTCTCTCTCTCTC
>JAHZNE010001451.1:0-20231 GCA_027744055.1 Callyntrura sp. NNG-2020 | reverse complement strand
CTCCGTACGCCCTTGCTCGAAGGTACACTAGTCAAAATTTATTTGCGGTTCAAAATTTTAAAAGAAACAGTAATACATCTTGATCTTGTATATTGTACAATGCACTCAATATACTTATACATAACTTGTATGTTACAGTTTGTCAAAAACTAAGTTTCTTAATCTCACAATTTTAAACATCAATTTGTGTTATTACTTCACAATATTCTGAAAAATAATTATTTGAAAATGTCTTCAGTTGTGCATTTAATTCATTTTATTACAATGTGCTTATTTAATATATAAATACATGCACAGTTGGGGCCAGGTTGTCTGACCTTCTGGTACGATTTCTTCTTTTGATAAGACGTTTATAAAGATGTTGATCAGAAAGCAAATTTGACTGTTAGGAATATTTACACTCAATTGAAATGACATTAAATTTATAAAGCAATTTCATATTTTATGTAATTCACCACTCACCGCTGTCATATAAAATTGAAAGCACAAAAATAATATATAAATTTCTTACAATACGATATCGATTAATAAACCTAAGTTGTTGAAAGGTGCAGAAAATTTTATTTTTATAATAGCATTGACATATACGGGAGACGGAATTTCTGACGGCATGCATTGTTTAAACGGAAACCTTGACTACAATTCTTTTGGCAATACAAAAAGTTACGATTGGGACATTTTGCCGAACATTGTTCGAGCATCCTTTGAACACCAAAAAATTACTATGTACATAACAAACCTTTATATTTATATTTATATTAATAATAACTTACAATTAGTTAGCAATTAGTTAAAATGACAACTAGGTTTGAAAACTCTGGATGTGCTGTGTTGTGCGTCAAAAGAACGTTGTCTATACCTTTTAAAAAGTTAGTACCACCTATCCTGTAGATTTTTTATTAGCAGTTTGTTTATGCGTATCTGACTTCCGCAGTTAACTCCCTTACTCGTTGGGTAGCTCAATAGTTTCGTGTCTTGTGGTGCTGCATATGGCACTACAGCGTAGGTAGTGCTAAGATCATCGTGCTAATGAATAATCGAACTTGTGTCTAAATTATTTAAGGTGGAAATATGATTGAACCTACGTAAAGAATGTCTTTCAGTTCCACTTTCAAGAGAGATTCTTTCAGTACAATTAATAACATCTTCAATACGTTTTACCACATGATCTACGCTTGTCCTTTTTTCACAGCTTGTTTTTTTTTAATTTCAACTGGTAGACTAAATGGAATATCCATCGTAAAGTATAGAGAAATAAAATAAAATACAACTAGACAGTCCAAAATCTAGTTAAGAACTAAAATGAAAAATATGTCTAGCAAGAATGTAGCTAGATGACTGCAATGCAACATGATTTATGCAAATATGCTACAATGCAAATTTTGGGGTAAATGAATTTCTCGTTTCCATAACATGTCCGGACAATGGTCAAAAAATGTTCATTTTGCGATATTGTTGTGTCGCCATATCGGTTGTCGTCAGAAATTTTTTTCTTAAGTTGTCCGTATAAAGCAAAAATGTTGTCAGAAATTCCTAAACACACACACGCGTCCTAATTTTAGGTATTTCAAATAAAAACAACTACAGTTAGATAAGGACTTATAATACTCCTTAATATTAAATCTTATCAACCGTACAAGCATAAAGGCTGAAATGTCTTTGATTACGGCACAAATGTTGGTACCTTAATGTTTGTATTACCACTTCATACAGTTGAACACCTTCATGAATGGTATCCCCATTTTTTCAAACGTGTTTGAGCCCAAAAGCCAACAATGGCGCTTATTTTCTTATACAAACATGATCTATTACAAATTCTATACATAACAACCTTCTCTTTTGCCATATATACGATGTATTTCAGGGAGTACAAACTTTTCAATGACATTGTCTTGTTTCTTCATTGCATTTTTTCTAGCTTGATTGTGTTTTTTTCTTTTAATACCCGGTTTGTGTACTAGGAAAGCGTTGTCGAGAATGTGGAATTCATAGTCCAGCAAGCACAACACGTACCCCTGAAGATGAAAATTTTGATTTACATAAAAAGACATCATGGTTAACATATCACGTCACGACATATATTTTGTCTAAATTAAAGTTAATTAAAAACTCAGAAATGTAAAATAGTAATAATCGTGTTAATAGAAATGCTGTACCTGAACCATTTTATCTTTCCCCCCTTCCCAACTTAGCCTTTCCTCATACATAGGTTCAAATTTTGTTCCAATATAAAAAGGTTCCCAATGGTGGAACGGCTCGTAACGTTTCGCTACATAAAACACATTTAAATCATCTTGTACAGTAGCGTTGATCCAGTTACTTAAATTTGGAACTCGATGACAGGCATAGAACATATATTTGTGAAACGGGACAGCAGTTCTGTTCCTCACCATGTACACCATTTCTCGTTTATCTTGAGGCAATGCTGGCACATCGGCCTCTACTTCAAAAACACTTAATACAAACACTTTTGGAATTGGTTGCTGTGGAACATCGCTGATCCGGCGGGAACGTTTTTAAGGATTCTCCAAATGTAATCGATTTTTCAAGGTCGCTACAATTAGCGAAGTACTGATCCGAGCTTGATTCGATTTTGGTTCTAGGAATACGCCCTCGATCAAAAAATAGATGAAAGCTGACTAATTCTTTCACTATGTTGGAGCTTCCGCACTCTCGTAAATATAGTACACGTTTTATAGTTTCATCAAAATCTGTTCCGGGAGTGTACAGGGTAATTGAGACTGGACCTTGCCATCGTTCCAATAAAGGAACAAGATTATCCAAAAATGTCCAGTCGGAGTGAGTTGTATACGTTATGGACTGGTCACACCGAAAGAATCGAGTACCCTTAAAATAATTATATAACACCCAGTAGCGCCCTCGTTGAGCGTAGAAGCTCCCGGTCGTGTGATCATCACAAGGAAACAATTTGTCGCCTCCAAAAATACTGCTGTGGTAATTCGAGATTAGAGCTGAGTTAAAGGTGACTGAGCTGGAGTATATCCATAAATTTATTAGTACAATTACTACTGTAATAGTATAAATCTGAAATATCCTTTTACGGGTTAAACATCTTAACCGCATTGCGGAAACAGTAAATTGCACACAACAGTTGAATGCAACTGGCGTATAACATCTGAAAAGTGTGATAAATGGCAGAAAATTTATTTAAAAAAATTGCCGTAATGAACACCAATAATTCGTGGTATATTTAAAAATAAAAAGATACCTATAGCATATAACCCACGATTGCCGAGATGAATATTTTATTTTAAATAGCGGAAGGAAGTGGTAAAATTATGAAACCTCCATTGGATAAATATTTGGGCTTTACCGTATGTAACAATGGATGGCTTGTATATATTAACATTAACTATACCCTTTTCAAATAACTGACCAGTAAGTAGAATTTAGTAATATGAATCAGTCACAATAATTTAAGTCAATGAGTTCTCTTGCATGTTTCACTTATCGTTGGCCTCGATGTTCATTTATTACTATGATAACCACTTCGTTTTTATTGCAATGGTATTATAAGCAATGGTACGACATTGAGAACGCTAAAGTATATAGTAAAAAGAATACTGTTTATGTTTACGGCGATATTGATTAGCAGTCAATTGGTTTACATAATGGCATGTTCTATTTATCTCTATGCTGTCGAATTTAATCAGGAGACGTTATGTGGTGCTTACCTTGACCGCTTTACAAAAAATGTTTGCATACGTGTAATGTAAAAGTACTAAGACATGACGTGACTTGACATGCCACCCTAATTAAGGCGTGAGTTAGCTTAACAATGCTCAATTTTTGTTTCGACGCATGATGCTGCGACAGGTAGAAGTTACGACAAAAAAATGAACTTACAATTAGTTGATATCATATACCGATCTGAGTAATTCTAAACTAACAAAGTTCACAAAATCTTGTTGATAGAATTACTATCTGTTGATAGATAATTTAAACAAATAAATAATAATAAATAAAAAAAATAAATTTTGTAAAAGCGAATAATATTTTGTTTTTTTTTCTATTGAAGACTTGTCCTGGAATGTGTGAATACATTAACGTAAATAAATATACTGCACTCCATGCACGACATGATATTCCGCCTGACGGAAAGTTTTACAGATACATATATTTTAAGATGTTTCATATATCGTCTCAAGTCGTTTCCTTAAATGTCTTTGCATATTCGATCCTCAATTGCTTGATTTTCAAAAACGTAAACATGAAAGTACAGTCACAGTGGCAAAAGAACCATAAAAAATTCATTTTTTTGTGACAATATCATAACCCACCTACGCATATTTTCATTTTGTTGGATAAATAAGTTTAAACATTGAATATTTCTTTATTATAGGTATATCCACTTTTACAAATGACAATGCTCTCAGCGAGGTAAAACAGCACTAGAAAATGGATTAGTAGAGTGGTACTTTTCGTTTTGAAGTGTACATAAACAGTATATATATATCGATCACAGCGTCCAGTTTCCTTATTTGCTTCATAAAAACTAGTTTTTCCTACTGAACAGGTGCATTATTACTTTTTCCAATAATTTCAGTATAGTTACATAACTTAAATCGAATTCTGAAAATGCATTGAAAATTTTCACCAAACCAATATCTTCGGACTTGAGTATGTACTTTAGGAAAATTCATATTTTTAAACGAACATAGCTGAACCCCAGCCTATAGTTGTGGAGCATTGTGACTACTTGCATGATGTAACTAGACAACTACATATGGTAAGTATCCAGCTCACTATTCTGTTAATTTTTTGCGTGCCACATTAGTTGGCAACGTCAACGACTACATTTCATAGGTGTACTTTTAACAACATGTGTACATTACTTCAACCAATTCAAGCTCTGAATACTTTTACTAAAAACTAACGTTTGATATGTGCGACTTCTGTCCCAATAAAACCAACGTTGACCTAGTTATTGCTAAATATTCATTTCAATCTAAAAATAATTTTTGTCAGCAATTAAAGCACAACTCTTCTTCTTCAGCAGTGAATACAGAGAACTCTCAAATATTGAAAGCAACTTTATGTGTTGTGTTAGAAGTGTTCGGCTACATTTAAAAGTTTACCTTGACGTGTTTGATACTCCAATTTCTGCAACACAATTAAAATACATTTTTCGTGTACGTTAAGCTAGTTTACAAAAATCACCACGTTCTTAATATAAAAACTGTTTAATATGGTCTTTCCTAAACGTTACGGTCTTTTTCATAATGCCATCTATTTTGCTAAATGTTAAACTAATTGAAAATAATGCGTAAAACGGAAGGGAAATACTTAAAACATAAAAAAAATTCTTAAACTTAATGATGACAATGTACTGCAGATAAAACAGATCAATTACATTTTTCTAATGAGACTACATAGCTAAGTGATTAGGTTAAATGCATTGATTTTGTCTATGTTTACATTTAAATGGATTAATAACTTAAAATAAACCTCTGTGCTAAAATAGAAACACAAACTTTCCATTACAGTGTTGTCTAGTTGATTGTTAGTAGTATGATTTACTTCGAAAAACCTACATTGGCATTCTTTAAGTATGTACTATAAAATGACTAACTACATTAACACGTTATGAGTTAATCACACAAAACTCAAAGCTTAATATAAAGTTTGAAACGCCCATTCATTATTTAACCAAATGATATAGATTTTGACGTTAACGAGGTTATGACGATATATAAGGTACAAGGTTTGTGACCAAGAAACCCCATATTACATCTATCATCTTCAAAAGTTGACTAACTACATAGTTGGATTGGTTCTATACTGTAATCCATATCTACAGGAGCTAAAAGTAATTGTAAAAGTCACACATTTCGGAAGTCTAACAACTCGGAATAAGACAATACAATTTTAAATTAGGCAATTGCGAACATTTCGTTTATTTTTTTGTGCTACATCAAATCCTGAAATATGTTTATTCTACAGCTACATTTTCAAAAGTTTAGGGGAATCAGTAAACTTTAGTAGATACTGAACAAAATTCATCGGAATTTTTAAATGCCAAAGAAAACATCGCAAGTGTCCTTGTCTAGAAGAAAAAATATGAACTTTCTGCAATGTTATGATTGCTTTTCTGCATAGTGCAAAAGACAAGCAACATAGTTATCGTAACAATATGTTAATATCTATCAAAGACGAAAAAACAATACAATGACTTGTAATAGTTCAGCTGCGCAATCATCTGCGCTAAGATAATATTAAATATTATACTTCCATAATGTCGTCAAATTGCATTAATTTCTTGATCATTTTGCACTTTTCAATCTTGCTTCCCTTCGCTTTTATATTGACGCAATTGTGTCCTAGAAGATTTCGACATTACATGTTGTCTTTTTATTGCCGCGCCGGTAGCTCCTAAGTATATACCCCAGCAACTTTAATACAGTTGAAGAAATTATATTCATGTAAGCATATTCAATCAGATGGAATGTTAGTACAATGTATCATGTTTACATTCATTAATGTCAAATAATTTACTTTTCATTCAGAAAACATTCTAAATATTTTAATAATCTGTCATTTTTCTGAAAATGAAATATGACAATTTGTTTAGCAATGAGTGTGAAAAAATTGCAATATTTAATTGTTTGATAAGCAATCGGCAATGTTGAGTTCTTACGTTGTTGATTGATTAAGTGGTTTGAAACGCCATGTAGTAGAAATATAACTTTATCATCTTGATATGCATTTGCAGATCTGAAATTCATAAAATATTGTTGGACACAAGTTATTTGTTAAAAGAGAGTGATGATTTGTATCCCGTTCATATTATTAGCTAGGACCGACAATGTGTTAAAATGACCAATGTTGATAATAGGTCAACTCATGCTGATAAAATGATACACTTTTATGACTAAATCTAAAAAAATGATAATTTGATTAAAAAGCTACTCTCATAACATTTGACAATTATCACTACAAGTAAAAACTCTCTACTTTACGTGTATTGCATTAGGTTTGTAATACAAGATTGACAAAAATAAAGATATTATTTTTTAGCCATTTTGAGTTGATTTTGGACTGCAGGTCAGACCAGACCAAGTTGGTAGACTGGCCTGACAAATTCAACCTGGCTTACGCCGGACACTAGCTGACAATTAAAAACATATATTACTTGAACCTAAATTGCTTGACCGCATATGTAATGTGTCCTTAAAAACGCAAGAAGTGGAATACGACGATAAAAGCTGAAAGGGCATAAGGTTCATTCTGAACAATGAACAATATTTTACTAGCTAAGATGAGAAATTTCAATTGTGGGGGATGTTCTGTAAATTTGGTTCTTTGGAATACACTTTATTAGCAATTTTAGGCTGTGGGATACAATTTTATTATAAGGTTGAAGTTTGTTTACAATCCATAGCCAAAGCCAGAGATTTATCGAAAGTAAGGTATATACTCAAACACAATAAATGATTAGGACTTACCATACATTTATATGAATATGGTAAACTACCTCTGTAAGTCGATCCCTATGGAATCTTTTGTTATGACTAATATAGGGTAAAGATAACATGTAATAGCTAAACAGTATTTCGTTGATGCATCTGGGTCCACTGTATGGAGCTTTTCAGAATAAAACATAAATGGTAAATGACAATATAACAAACTCAGATCTGGGTCAACTTGTTGCTGATTTTGTTTTATTATCAACAACGCAACATTAGTAAAATAAGCCGTTATTATTTGCTTTCAGACATCGGCTTAATGTGTAATTCATTTACGATGAATTATTCTATGGTGGTTTATGTCGTTGGAACGGGTTGTATAATACATAGACTGTGTAAATAACTTTACTCTATCTTATGTAAATAATAAGAGTATGTAATATTTTTACGGAGCGTCTTTCGAATATATGTGTAACTTTTTTCATTGTGATACTATATATTGAGACGCCCTGAAATGTTTTTCTAAAAGCGGGTTCAACCTTTTTGGAATACTAAAATACGGATATTTAATACAATAATAAACATCCAAAACTTTGCAACGTTGTAACTGCAATTGTAAGCACTGTTTAGCTTAAGTGCATAAGCATACTATTAATGCATAGCAATATTTGGCAGCAAATGCACTTAATTTTGTAGACGTACTAAGCAAATATTACATATAAAGTTAAATATTAAATATAAAACCTACAGCAAATGAACGCGGTAAAAGTAGGGGCATCACCTCTACCGGTAGAATCCGATTTTGTTGGTCCGTACTACATTCGTATGTATGCATCGATAAAAACAAAGAGATATGATAATACTTAAGTAGTAACTTCCGTTTAATTCTTCATCATTTGTGCTGCTCTTTTAACTGTTAGGTTGGATTTCTACAAAATGACAGTGAAACTACAATGTCGCACCAAGGTTAAATTAAATAAACACTGTCAAATCTGAGTATTTCTACTTTCCAGGCTATGATAATGTTATCATTTAACATTGCAGTAAGATAAAATGCTCAACATGTACGTAATCATTTGATCAAGTTTTCCATTCATGAAACTCGTGAAATAACACATATTTGGAAAATATCAGGTGTTCCATATTCATTTCAAAGATAGAAACTTTAGTTCAAATATTTTTTATTTTGGTTTTTACATGCATCTACTACCATGCCGAATGTGTACAAAAAATTGCGACATCCTACCCCACGAACAGGATCTGTTCAATACAAAACAATTCTACTCAGAGTCTTAAAAACCACCGTAATTTTTATTTTGTTTGGATACTTAATAACCTTAATTTTGAAAGAAGAACATATTACTGGCAAACGGAACTGGAGCAATGAATATATTTTCCCTATAATCACTAGAGGCGGAATAAATGTAGGTTTAACAGATTGGCAAAGAGTCGGCTCGTCAAATGACAAAGTGTTTAGTGTATACTCCGCGTATTCATTTTTCCGAAAAGATGAAGCAGGTCACCCGACCCCCGAAACTGTGGAAATAATAACGTCATACAAACGGTTCGGAACTGACCGGTTTCAGTGTCAATTTTACTTTGACAACCTGGAAACAACTTTCAATACGCCAGGAGTTATCCACGAAATAAAAGGATGGAGTTACTTGAAGAAGTACAACATTACCGGACACACAATTACATGCAAGCTTCCCGAAAACAAAACAGGATTACCGAACTACGTGTCTGTACTAGTGGGAAACCAGACGACTAGTCCAGCTCGATTGGAAATTCAGTATGGTGAATTATCAGCACCAATGCGCAAAAAGGACGGTACTATCACAAAAGCTAACGAACAGTACCAGTTCAATTTCTCAGTGTGCGTGAAGCCAGTCTACAATGTGAGCAACGATGTTTTACATTTGATAGAGTGGTTTGAATTTTACAAGCTAATGGGAGTACAGCAATTTACATTTTACAATTTAAGCATGGGTCAGGAGCTGAGTTGTATTCTGAACCGCATTCAAACTTTTTCAACGATGCAACCTCACGGTCCAGTAGTTAACATTTTGCCTTGGAACAATTACCCTGTGGTAAAAGAGGTGGAATTTATCAAAAATTTTGACGGAAAGGGCAAAAGCGAAGTTTTCCAAGAGTGTTTATACAGACACCGCGGTGGACGCTCTAAGTATCTGATCAATGTTGACTTGGATGAATTTATTATGCCGCATGATGAAAAGATTCAGAACTACGAGCAGTTAATGGTAAAACTGGAAGAGACGTACAATAAAAACGGGAGCCTACTTATTGGAGACTATGTGTTCAAAAACGGATTTTACTTGCGCAGCAGAAACAAGGCAGGAAACCTGCCAGATTATTGCAAATCTCAAAGCGGCAATGAGTTTGCTGATAAAATTTGTCAAGATTTGTGGATGGTGGGGTATGTATTAAGAGATCCTTATCAGCCTTTTGGTGTTCGCACAAAGAATATTTTAAAACCTGACGGAATCAAAGATTTAATCAATCATTATGCTATTGGTTTTGTGCCGGGATACACCGCCGTAAAAGTGGCACCTGAAATTGCTTTTAGTCGCCATTATCGATATTCCTTTGCTCGTCCCAGCAAAACACCAATAGTTGACCAGATTCCAAACGATTTTGCGAACAAACTAATCGCGCGTGTAGCCGAAACCGCACAAATTGTGCTGGAACCTGGGTGTGGAATCGCAGAAAAGGACATTTTTCAAAATGTATAACACACAACTAGATCTATTGTAAATATTTTGATATATTGTACCTACACACAAATAAATGTATAAAAATTTGAATTTTTAATATGTTTATAGACTGTGGAAAAATGTTCGTATATTTTTTATTTATGTGTACATAATATTCAAGAAAAACGTTTACTAGTAATGGGCATAAGTTTTTTAAAAGGTGACTCCATTAGTTTGGGTCTTAATGTAAGCATTTGCTTAGCGTTAAACCTAGTTTAGATGCCTTCCTCATCTTTTTTGAGAAAAGTCCATCTAGAAGGTAACACAATTCAGATTTTAATTGGCATTTTTTACTTTAGTGACAATACGATCGTTGTCTATTCATCAACAGCTTTGTAGATTTTTTTCCTTTCTCACCGTCATTTCTGATCTAGCAGATATTGTACACACGATAATTTCATATAACATGGTTATACATTTTTTTCAATTACTAGCTACAGCGGTGCCTATTCAAGTCTTTAGTCTTTAGTGTCATCTGTGGGCGCATCTACTTCAAAACAAGAAGATTCTACAAAAAACGACTTTCTGAAATAGATTCCTAATTACTTTATAGTTGCCTACGCATGTTTTTTTATATTCACACAGCACATTGTGCTGTCCCAAATAACTTATTGCTGTTGCTTACTGACTTAATTCATTTTGGGTTACAAGTATGTAAACAATAGGCAGTCTGATCTTATTGAAGTTTATAGACGGTGGACTGTATTGATAAAAACTATGTATTCATTTGATAAACCTCCAAAGTAGTTTCTAGTATGTCTACATATATGCTCGATCGTCAATGCATACAACAATATCAAATAATCTCATACGCTTAAGCTCAAAACATTATATTGTATGGTTTCTCCATAGAAATATAGAAACATTAATATGTACTGGAGTGTGCCTCTTTCCAAATGTTTTGCTGAACTGAGAAATCATGTATTGTCATTTGCAACTGCAGAAAAAACGTGAAAAATGATGACGATTGTACAGTGTCCTTAACTCATATAAAAATGACGTCATGTCGGATAAATAGGACTACTTCGTTGACTACACTAAACCAGGTATGAATGATAACTGTCTGTACAATCGCTCATGCAGCTTTTGTTTTTTGTACAACAGAAGTTATCTCGAATCAATACAACGTAATAACTTGTGCTCTCCTGTAGCAAATAAATTGACATTAGCTTTAATAAGAGAATTGCCATTTGATTCGATAAAAGTGTTATGGGTACGTTATTAAAATAAAAATTATGTTTGAAGCATGCCCGATTTAAATTTAATTGAACGTTAAAGTAATAATAAATGACAAAGCATAAGCTAGTGATTACAAAAGTTTCAATATAGTGCATATAGTGGGCAAACTAATCTTCTAGTTGAAGCTTGAACGCAAGAACTTTCTTTGTTTGTCTCTTATTTTTCTCATAAAAGCATACGTCTAACAGAAGTTTTGTAAAATTACAGCAGTGTTTTTTATTCTTCTGTAAGTGATTTTGTATTTGTTGCAATGAAACGTAACGCTAGCATTATCGCGTGCCGCAGCAGTGTAAAATCTTCACGGTATTTTTACGGTTTTCTTGCGGCAACATTATTCTTATTAGCCGTTCACTATTTTCATACAATAAGCATGATCAGTGATGTGCAAGGGAAGATGATAGAAATATATAGGACGAGAAGAACCTGGCACGACTACCTTATTGATAGTTGGAATCGCGCGCCCAGAGACCAAGAATTGCTTAATCTTTGTAGGTACACATTATTGGTTAATTTACTATCTATTGAAGGTGTAATGCTAATTATTAATTAATATTTATATAGCGTGGCCTCAGTCAATTTAATTATGTTGAATTTAAATGTTTTAGGTAATTATGAAAACGATATTTTCAAACAAAAAGTTCATCAGACGGACCCATGCCTAATTGATACATTTAAGAAAAAACTCCTGCTACCACCGCCACCCACAAACGAGAAAAATCATAACTTGAAGATGAAGTCTAGCCAAATTCCATCAAATATTGAAAAACTTAAATGGGTCGAAAAATTGTTAATTGAAAACCCAACTGATAAATCTGATTCAAGATGGCCGGGTTTCTTTGTTGAGTGTGGAGCAAACGACGGTGAGTATCTTTCTTCAGCAATTCGTCTTGAAAAATATTATAATTGGACCGGGCTCCTTGTGGAGGCGAATCCATCACCGTTCAAAAAATTAAAGAAACTGAAAAGAAATGCCTGGGCAGCAAATGTTGCCGCGTGTACAACAGAATATCCTGAGCAGTTGACGTTTTATACGAACCCTAAAAATTTAAACGCTGGTGCCACTGGAATGGATAAGAATGCAGGATTAACTGTTAACTTTACAGTGCAGTGTATTCCAATGTACACAATGCTAGCCGCATTGAAAGTTGATACAGTGGACTATCTGAGTTTAGACGTAGAGGGATACGAACTCTCTGTTCTGAAAACGATTCCGTTTGACAAGATTTTATTCAAGATAATAACAGTGGAGTATTTGTTAGTTCCAGGAAAATTGGAAGCTTTAAATAGCTTTTTAATACCAAAAGGTTACAAATATGTAAAGCAAATAAACGATCATATTACGAATGACTGTTTGTACGTCCATGAAAGTTTGTATGAATTAGCAACAAAACATAAGCCAAGTTTTCAAAAAATGTAAGTTACTTAACCATTTGTTTCAATTTCGTTTTTAATAAATCTTATGACTTTTTGAATGATTTAGATAAATGTTTATTCACAGCTTAAACATTTATGCGACTTACATATTGTTCTAAATAAACGATTTTCGGTTGTATGATTGCGTTCCACCTACTATTACCACACCACAAATTAAATGTAATACTTTGGTAACTATTGAATTTTCTCAGGCGTTAGCAAAATTTGTCTACCATATTTTATAGCATTAACCACTGTAAAAATGTCTTATATATACGTACAAAAGGCAGAATGGAGAGATTTCGTGCTACTTGACTAATCAGAACGCAATATTTGAACGCTTTTAAATGGACTACATGTACCTTAAAGATTATTCAAAAGCTTTGTTTATTTATACAATCATATCAACAAGCGGATTACTGCTGCGTACATATTTTCAAATTGGCACAATAGGTGAAATGGTATGTTAACCTTACCGGCTTTATGACGGCAACTGCCGAACTTTTCCAGATCCCCTCCTCTAAACAGTCACAATGCTTCAGTGATGGCATTCCCACAACGAAACGAAGGCTGCCGTTAATACTTCTTTTTCAATCTTACTCTCTGACGTCGGACTCGTTTGCTGTAAAATAATTGCCGCAAGATATTCGGCATGATATTATATGATAAGGCAAATATGAGGATGGAATTGTAGGAATTATTTTCCATCATTGATAATATTGTAAACTGGTTTCACGCACACGTAGAGTTTGAAGTGATGACACGCACACGCTTTTAACAGTACAGGTTTTTAATTATAATATTGTGCTTCGTAAATAATTTTTAAGCCAGCAGCCGCTGTGCACCAAGCAGCGCACCTTGCTTTTAGGGACTCTTCAGCAAAAAAGTTTTACGTTATTTCCCAACATTGCATGAAAACGTGCTATTCAACTATTTATATTAATTAAATTAATAATCATCCGACAAAGTTGTTATTGAGTTTAAAGAATACCCCGCGCGGAGAATTTCCAGGGGTACCCCAATGGTTACCTGAAAATTCAATCTTGACACCCATATCTGAAAATTTGTATATATACATACGCTGAACAGTTGTACTATTACGGCTAGTTTGACCAAGTTAGGTGAATAAATTGGCCCATAGGGGGCGTTTATGTAGGAAAACTATTTTGCTTGACGTTTAAAGTCATTCAATCCTATATTCCTCAAATACATAAAATGACATCGCAGTTACTACATCTGTTTTTAGACCCTCCTCATTCTGAGTAAAATGTCAGAAACCTCACTCTGATAGAAATTAACGGTTCAGAGATATGTGATTATTGGCGAATTTGATCTTTCATCATTAAACCGTTCTGGAATAACCGCGCAGGATCAAAGTTAATGTACCCACAAAAATAAGTATAGGGCGTTTATGTCTAAAATTTGAACGCCAGTTGCTATATAAAAATTATACGTACAAATTACTTCCAATTTTGGACCACAAAGGGGAGTTGCGACAATGTAATTTTCATATATACTTAAGCCGTTATCACTGTCAATGTCGAAAACTCTATTTCAATGGCCCGTAAACGTAAAGTAAAGTACTACATAAACAACCACTAGGGGCCAAAGGATCAATCAAACTAAATCAAACTAGCTGAAATGTTACAACTGGTCCGTGTATATCTGCATATACATTTTCAGATACGGTTGTCAAGTTTGAGGTAACTATTGGGTACCCCTAGAGACTCACATCAACAGTGGAATCTTCAAACTCATTAATAACTATGGCACATGATATTAATTGATATAAATAGTTAAATAGCATGTTTTCATGCAGTGTTGCTTAATAACGTAAAATTTTGTGCTGAAGCGTTCCTAAGATGCGTAGTGCGCTGCTGGGCGTTCAGTGGTTGCTGGTTTAAAAATTATTTACGAAACGCAGTAACTAGTATATTGTATGCCAATTGAGTAAGATTTTTGTACATATTGGTCCAAGTTTATTATGGTGCACCGAACATTTGTTGGTATATCATTTTGTTGATATTGCAAAGAATTTTTATGATTCCGTTAATGCTTATGAAAAGATGTAGGAAGATTCAGAAGACTGCAGCCAACTTCGTTTCTGAGAATACGCTACATTATAATTCTGTAAGTCATAATTAGTGGTCCATTTTAGGGTCATTGCCATCTACACGTGAAAAACATAGATCAGGGTATGCAATTATAACTGGACTAATCTTCAACATAAAATGCATTAATTGTTCTCCAGTATGATGAAAGCAGTAACCTATAAATTTGAAAGCATTTGTAGTTATCTCTCAATAGTTAATCTCAATAGTCACTCTCTCGATCTCCCGCATTTATTAAAAGTGATTGGCGTAAATAAAGATGCATATATTTCATGGTGCTAAGGACTCACTTGTGAACACACTCCCTTTCCTAGCACGCCCTTAATGGGGTCTGCAATGGTAAGGATGTTTAAATATTAATTTGCAATAATTAAATTTTTGGGTCCCTTAATTTAGTAAGAAATCATATTTGGGAGTGATATCAAAATTAATAGAACTAACATGTCCGAAGACGCTTTACGGTCCGTGACCGTTAAATTGTTGGGACCTGGAGGATTATATAGAAGTAACAGCTTGTGAATATACCGCCCCAATTTAAGCCTTGAAATTGTGTGCGTAAGGCGCCCGAAAAATGGCTCACCTTCATCCTGAAGCTGTGCGTCGTTCGCCCGAAAAAAATGTTGTTACACTTTGACAACGTCGCATTCTCCCTAATATGAGTTATTCTGAATGCGCCAGAACTGATTCTTTATCAAATACACCATTATATGTGCACACACTTACTTCGCACATAATAATCTTCAACAAACTGATATGGTTTATTACTAAGTACCTTTCAATGCAAATGCGACGTTGTCAAAGTGTATCAACATTTTTTTCGGGCGGACAACGCACAGCTTCAGAGTGGAGGTGATCCATTTAAATACAATTTTTCGGGCGCCTTAAACACACAATTTAAAGGCTTAAATTGGGGCAGTATATTCTCAGACGGTTACTTCTATACAACGACCTGGAGAATACCCTCAACCTTTTGTCATAGTACGTACCACATATGTATACGAGACTTGTCATTATTGCATACTCCAATCTATTCTTTTTTCTTGTAAAAGCATGGAACATATATTGTGCTTTTGACTTACAAAAGTTACATGTATTTCAGAATAGCGGCTGAATTTAGCCTTAGGGTGGTTTACCCCATATTATATATTGGCAAGGGATCCAATTCAAAAGATCCGGTAGAATATGCAATTTCGAAGCAAAACGTCTGATACAACAGCACTAAATGAAAAATTCATGAATGTAAAGAGGAGGAAGACGTACACGCTAAAGCAAATAGGCCAGTAAAAATTTAAATACTTACGATTTTTCCCGTTTGTAAACAAATGATTGAGATTCGCCCTTGGTCATCTATAGGATTTTGTAAACAAAATTAGAACATTACTTTGTGGCATACATAATGGATAAAACTGTAGCGATGTAACTTATATTAGCTCTAGTTTGTGCAACTATTTGGATGAGAATAAATTGGAAGATAAAAAGGGAGTAATGTTTTCTCCGGAGATGTCATAGCTGCATTACAGCAGGCAGCGTCACAATAATTTGTATTATCCCAAGTTGCCTCAAGAGCGTTGTACAAGATAGATAAGTAGTTACTACTGGCATAAAACACATCGAAATGCTACCAAAAATACAGCTGTTAAAGGTTTAACTATAACTTATACTCGGCACATGATAAATTTAATAAATCTCATGTGTTTATGAATGGTGCACTATATATTTATCAATTTCTAAAAGCACATTTAGCCCTAGCCCTGCGGTAAGAACGTAGAAATAGTAGGTTTCCTACTTATAAGAGTTACTCTCGTTACGTTCAGATAATTAAAAATCATATTATTTCGTGTAGAGGGTCTACAATAATAGTTTTTCATTGTGCCCGAATTTTGAAAAGATGGAAATTATGATTTTTGTTTTCCCTGTGTTGAATACTAAATGCTTTAAAAACATTCAGAACGTGCTTCCATCTTGTCAAAACAATAGGCAATCTGATCTTATTGAAGTTTATAAACGGTGGACTGTATTGATAAAAACTATGTATTCATTTGATAAACCTTCAAAGTAGTTTCTAGTATGTCTACATATATGCTCGATCGTCAATGCATACATCAATATCAAATAATCTCATACGCTTAAGCTCAAAACATCATAAGTTTATTGTGTAGTTTCTCCATACAAATTGAGAAACAGTCATATATACTGGAGCGTGCCTCTGTCATATTGTTTTGCTGAACTGAAAAATCAAGAATTTCGCTTAAGCTCAAAAGCATCATAAGTTTATTGTGTAGTTTCTCCATACAAATTGAGAAACAGTCATATATACTGGAGCGTGCCTCTGTCATATTGTTTTGCTGAACTGAGAAATCAAGAATAACCATTTGTAACTACAGAAAACTTTGTAAAGGTGTAATGATAATGGTAGTGTCCTTAACACATATAAAAATGACCTCATGTCGGATATATAGGACTATATCGTGGACTACACTAAACCAGGTGTGATTGATAACTGTACATACCGCTCATGCAGTTTTTGTCGTTCGTACAACAGAAAAAATGTCAATGGATAAACAACCTTTGTTGTAACTGTCTCGCACGGTATAAACAAGTGAGTGAAAATGATAGCTTGTTTTAAAGTTCGTCATTTGGTGGTAGTACTATTGTGCGCCGTAATATTTCTTGTAGCGCAAAACATAATCAACTTGTCCCTAGTTGGAATTCCTACTACCAATGATCAAGAAACAAGTTTGTTTAACGATCAAACGAAGTTGCCGGACGAGGATGGAAAATCTAAAGCCGTACAAATTGTATTGTGGGTGCCCCCTAAAGCACCACCCACGAAATCACGACTCAATCAAATGGAAAATTTTATACATTCCATGAACAACGTTCGATGTAAAAGAAAATGTCATTTTTCAATGAGCAATAATGGTGGCAGCGTCCAAGAAGCGGATGCTGTAACCTTTTTTATGTTCACCGAGGGATACAAACCGTAAGATTTATTGGACACTAATTTCATCCTTGTTGATAATATCGTTTTCTCGAGACTTAAATTCATTTTTTAAAATTTGTATGTCAGATCAGAGCTACCAAAATTTCGACTACCAGAGCAATTATGGGTGGCCTACTTGATGGAACCCCCGTGCTTCCTGCACTTTAAAAATCCATTGAAGAACAAATTTAATTGGACATTTAGCTACAGATCTGACTCCGACGTAGTAAACCCTTACGGGCAAACGTATCCCCTTTTGCGTACCGAAAATAACCCTAAACCGCTAATGGTTGGAAATGCAACTTTGAAGACGTGGATAAGTGGCAAATCAAAATTAGCTGCCGCTGTAATTTCCCGTTGCAAAACTAATTCAAATAGAGAGCTGCTGATCCAACGAATGAATAGCACTGGTATTGGTGGAGTGGACGTGTTTGGTAAATGTGGGAACAAGCCTGCCACTTGTAATAGATTTAAATCTAAATGTACGGATTTTTGGGAAGATTTGGCGGGAGAATACATGTTTTACCTGGCGTTTGAAAACAGCCTTTGTACGGAATATATCACAGAAAAGTTTTGGCGAAGTTTGCATCTTGGCATAGTGCCAGTCGTTTACGGGGAAGGAGACTATTTAGAGAAAGCTCCGCCAGGGAGTTTCATTAATGTGAAGGACTACAAGTCTGTAGCAGACTTGATGAAATTCTTAAAAATGTTGTCTACGGACAAAGCTAAGTATCAGAAATACTTTGATTGGCGACGAGATTATAGTATAGTTTTTGATGAATGGCACTGGTGCAATTTATGTGAAGCGGTGCATCGTCATCGTTCGCGAGAATCACCACCAGCAAAACTAAATGGAAGTTTGACCGATTGGTGGAGACATAATCCCGGATCAAAGACGTTGGCTTGTAAACCCCGACCAGTAAAATTTAAGTAGAATAAAAAACTGCTGGTATTGTAAAAAGATTTATACTTAAAAAGACTTTATTTTATGCAACAATGATGTCTCCTTGACTCATAAAGGATTTGAAAAGCCGACAAAAGTTTAGTCATGTTGTAACATTTTTGCAGATTTGTTGTACAGTATTCCAGTTATGTACACTTTTATCTACTCATACAAAGGAAACCGCTAAACTTTACCATAAATTTCATACGCATGGGTAAAAAAGCTCAGATTATCTCTCGCTCATATATACCAATAAACCCCTGTTGTATTGTAGTGTATTGATACTATTACCATGTTGCCCATTAATTACAATAATATTAATATTGTAGGATAAATAATCACGACGCAATCTGACATTCATTCGATACAATGTGTTTTCTTATATATAACGTCGTGACAGAAGTATTCGTATGAAACTAAGAAATATTGATTCACAACAACTTGTAATAAAACATTTATAAAAAGGATTTTGTACATTCTTAAATACAGCTTCTATGATGGACATATTTATTAAATTTTAATAAAAATATTTACCAACATTGATTCCACTTGAAGTGCGTGAAATTAGTTGGATTTTGTACTACCCATATCTAGAAAAGTATCCAATGTAACTGTACTGATGCTACGATCGTCTAAGTGCGATGGTTAATCACTTGTTTTACTATTAGAAGAACACATGACTTGCAATGCATAACTTTTTAACATATATACAAGGGCATGAAATTTACTTTCAGTTCTGTCGTAAAAGTTATTATGAACCGGAGGTACAAATGTTGAGTCCCACATAAACAAAAATCAACATAGAAAAAATGAATCCATCGCCGGTATAGGCGTTAAAATTGCCTGATAATTCTCACTTTGTTTAATGCGTACTTGTCAATATATTTTTGCACACCTTGGCGTTTGTAGATACATCACGTTATGATAACCAATGACACGGTTTGATAACAATGAGGGGAGAATGTAGGTCACTATGTCACAAGCAACAAATAAGCAACTTTATGGACAGGCTAATAAATACAATATTTTAATATTCCCGTGTCATCGTGAGTTGCTTTATCTAAAACAAACACACTTTATAAATTAAGCAAAATGCTTCAATTTTTATAAATTTATGACTCGTTTAAGGTCCGCTTGTTGTACAAAGTTGCGATTACTAAAATAGAAATAAGATTTCGCTTTAAGGAAACAGATCTGAAAAGCGGAACTTCTGAGATTGTAGTAGCTGTAAAGACTAACGAGATTTCTGTTTCAAAAGTTTGACGCTGAATTAGGGTGGAACACAAAATCTATTAGTATTACACTTCTGACTGAAGCAGTGGCGCAGCCAAGGGGGGGGGG
>JAHZNE010001450.1:0-20929 GCA_027744055.1 Callyntrura sp. NNG-2020 | reverse complement strand
GATCTTGAGGTTTTTGGTTTATTTTATATGAAATATTATGTATCTACATATCTAATATGTGTCATGTGTATAGCTTCTTCTTATCTATACATGAGAGTAGGTATATTAAATCTAGTATTCGCAAATATAATTTTACTTCTTCAGAGTAGTAGTAAAAATGAAATAATGCTGTCTTCTTATCGAACTAAAAGGCGCCAACATCTACGTGTCTAAATGTAGTTTCACACAAAAAAATGCCTTGTGTTTGTGCTGTGATGATAACAATAGCTTAATTTTGTTAGTAGTTTGTACGTAGGAACAAATAAAATATTAGCTTTGCGTTTGCTTCATTCCAATCCAATTGAAATTCGTCAATTTGGGATTCAAATCCGCTTTAAAGACACAAAGAAAAGGGACTGCTATCCGGGAAAAATATTGCGCACATTGAAACAAGGTAGGAATCAAAAGTCGTCTGTCATAATCACCAGCATGACTTTGCAGAACAACAATGCAATATGGCATTCTCCTAAGGCTTCACGCTTCACAAATATGATTTCGGATTCTTAAGGAATTTATTATTTGAGCTGTATCATTGTTTATCCATACCAATAACGGTTTTCTGGGCTGCACCAGATCGTGTCAAAATCAAAGTTTTTTCGGTTTCCAAAGATTTTCCCCACCTCTTCAACGTCATTGACATCAATGATTCATAATATGATCCCGTCATATCGAAATGGTAGTTGTCTGTCAGTTATTTTTCAGAGTATACAGCCTACGATTAGTTTTGGTATGGAGTCGGAACCAGAAAAATGCTTTAACCGTCGCAAGGTACAAATCATTGTGGGAGGGCGTACTCTCATTCTTCCATTTCGTTTTCCAACAGTCATCACCGTCATAAAGCAAAGAAAAAATAAAAATCATTTATTCCTTTTTTGTATTTCTATTCCTATGTACAAATCGGAGAAATAAAAGTCATCCAAAACTATAACTATCCCGTCATTGTATTGTGTTATTATCCATGTGTTAAGAAGGTGCGGATAAAAAGTGAGAATAGGAAAGCTGGCATGCCACGCAGCCCATCAATATTCGGTTGCAAGCGACGAAATAACACCTCGGTTTACCTCAATAATACCTTGTCAAGAGAGATCGATCATTGGGTCGTCGTAGATTATCGGTATCTTTACTCAAGCTATGGAGTCATGTAATGAGATGAACGATGGAAAAAACTAATTTTGCTTATCCCTACCGTGAAGTGAAAGAGTGTGTCTACCTGCTGCAATTACCAGAATCTGTTTGTAACGACGGCCGGTTAGGGTTACAAAAACTTGTATCAATCAATGTGCACTTACTGACAATGTGTGTCGTGTACAAAAATGATCGTACTACCACACAAGTTCATTTTTTAAATCAGGGATAGATGATATTATTTAATTATTTGTCTGCGGTATTTAGGTAATTACATTTTCTTATTGTTATATTGGCAAATAGTTCTATAATACACACACATACACAATTTGTACGCGTAAAAGAACAGCACCCATCACTCATCAGTATATCAGTATATACATGGTTTTAAACAAGAATAAAATACACATATATTACATCTCTTTTTACTGATTAGTTTGTACTATATTGACTAAATTAGTATCGGGCTGTTCTGTGTTCCATGTGAAACCAATTCCAGTCTGTTTTGGTCCCATGGTGTGTGATGTATGTTATAATTAAAGGAGATGATGAGCTAATCTTTGCTGAATGAATAAAATCTGCCTCACAATATCTTCAAAAAAATTAGGTTAAATTAGTATTTTTGATTCCACATACCTTAATATAGTATTTTTAAAATGCTATTTCATTACCTTAATCTAACGGCGAATCCATTCTGATATAATTGATGCACACTAAATGAATTGTGATCACATCCGCGTACGAGTGACATAAGATCCACTTTATCCACAGATAGTGTACCTAACGGCGAATCCATTCTGATATAATTGATGCACACTAAATGAATTGTGATCACATCCGCGTACGAGTGACATAAGATCCACTTTATCCACAGATAGTGCCACGTCAGAGTCAGGAATTAGCAATCGAGGCATAAGAATGAAGGTTGAGAAAATGTTTTTGTGCTCTTTCAACGGCTCCTTGGGCCATGTAACATCTCCAGAGGGGGATGTTAAATGGCTATGTTCGTAATGGTAGCCCGATAGCTCGTTATAGCCAAATCCAAAATATTCAAGAATGAATCCTTTCCCTGTTCCAATCTGGTCAGTTGTTAATACTAAGAACACGGTAGGTCCAATGACCCCGATAATGTTGTTTCCTGTTTTTGAGTCTCTATAATATTTTTTTAAAAAGGGACATATTCAAAATTACTTTTCGTTCAAAATGATGACAACATTTGACATATCATGCTTCGAGTGAAATGACAGCATACATTTGTGCTTTTCTTTCCAGAATACCACTGTCATTGATCACGTAGATTGCCAAGCGATCATTAGTGGAGTGGAAATCAGACTGGCGCATTTGGAACGAAGTTTGCCATTTATCACTTCGTATTGTCCAAATACAGCGTTCGTTGTTGCTGTAATTCTCGGTCTGCTTATAGTTAATAAAGCCCCCTTTTGCTACTAACACACCGCCGCATTTAGCTTAACACAAGAAAGACACAGAGTACGTTAAATGTCAGAAATAATTATATAGTCCAAACAATTTTTAACTCCTCTTACTTGTATTCAGCTCTTCTGGGAACTCCGGTCGATCGGCTAGTGGGAGCATATCAGGAACCGAATCATGTTCCCGGTCATCTGAAATAGAGACGATCCAAGAATTATAAATTGAATTAAACAAATATTATATAGAATACCATGATAAAATGTCAAATACCCAAGCTAGCACCAAATGATAATGGCACCAGGAATACAGCTATAACTAAAACTCTCCAACAATAGCAATGCATTGCAATTTTACAAAAGATGCGAAATGTCCTTGAAAGCGTTCAATACTGACTGAATGAAGTATGAATTTTAGTAATTAATTGCGTCGCTTTATATACGGGGATGAGATCTTTTACAAATTCAAGGGAATACATCTTGTAGCATTGAAATTAAATGCCAACCATTCATTAATACACAGCACAGCGCTGTGTAGCATGGGAGAAGAATATTTGCTTATTTGCGCTGATATTCCGGATATCCTGTATAAAACAAATTCTAACTTAAGAAAGCAAATTTACTTCCATGAGCTTCACATTCGGACTATCATAGAGCGTATTCAACCTTTGTATATCATGTTTAGTTATTAGCCGGCTAAACTACTAACTAACTGATTGCGAACTTTTACGCATCGAAAAGACCGGATGATGAGCAAATGTGTTGCATAACGTATGCACAATCAAATCAATATTTTTATTTTTACGTTTACTGTATTTAGCAGGGACAAAATACATAATAAAAATGAACTGCGTAAAACGAAGCCAGTAGGTGGCTAGATCTGGACTTATTTACACTACAAATCAATATTTGCAATGTTTTCATCAGCAATTGATAATTTTTCAAGCATCACTACCTATGTGCAGGATATTTTTATCCAATGACAAAGCAAAGGTGAGAGGAAAACAGTATGTAAAACAATATTCAGTTACATTTACATTTTTTGTATTACTGCATGCATAATAGACATTGTATCCATCAGTGCAAATAATTATTGTTTTATCGTTCAAAGTCATTGCCATATGGGAGAGTTGTTCATGTTTCTGTTTACATGTGTAAACATTACAAACCTAAAATACAATTATCTTATCAACAGATACATTATTTTACTTCCTACATATATTGATATGTCCTGATGGGTTCGAGGAATACCAATAAAAATATGTTGTCACTTCCTGTGTGAAAAGTGAAATGCCACAAGTTAAAATAATGTGTAAAAAATTTCGGAAGTTGACAATTCCCTATGTAATAATTTTCTTGGATGGAATGAATTAGCTATTCAGGTAATCGGAAGAAATGTTGAATGGCAAATACAAAATTTAATGTGTGGTTAATAATTGCATAATTCAAACTACAGACACCCTTGTAGTTTTTTTTACTAATGTACTATTTAACTAATTCAGGTTTGTTTTCCCAGGTCTTTTGTTGATCTTTGTATGTGCATATAATTTAGCTCTCTCTCAAAAGGCAAATCAACAACCACGTCCCTCTCTTGCTTGCCCAATGATCGCGCGTCCATCGAAGTAGATAAGATCTCGGTGTTTAGTTGCTGATGAGAGACCTAACACAACGAAAGATTATTCATAGTGATCCAGAATCACGTTTGACTCCAACACCTTCTTGAGTAAGCACATAACGCCAGACATTCACCTTCATTTAAAATTTATGACTTCTTGAAAATCATGTATTTTTAAAGCTAATGCAGTCTACATGTTCTTCTTTTTTTGTGTGACTTGTGTGTAGATTTTCACTTCCAGTAGGCAAAAGCAGAAAATCTAGATTTTCAAAGGTCTACCACATCCTTATCTGACGATCATAAAACCCCAAGAATTAAACTTCTGTGCACTGTATCATCGAGTTACTTTTATTCTGTTATTGTTACCTTTTCTACATTTTAAATACATTTGAACAAACATCGTCACACAAAATCTACTTTTAAAAAGTACTTAAACTGTAATAGTCACTGGACAAACCAGAAACAAAACTCGGATCACCAACAGTTTTGCTCCCTCTACGCGTTTTTAATGTGAATCTAAAAAGCAAACCGTGTAAAGGGGAAAAAACGACATGAATTATAGCCTCGATTAAGTATTTTTATATTCCAGATTTTTTCTTAATAGTATAGCCCCACTACTACTGGGATTGCTTCGTTTCTTCCTGCTGCCTAGTGCATGGTTCATGACTTGACACATCGCTATCGCCAACCTGGAACATTTTATCCTTTGACGAACTTGACTGGTTCTGTTGAGTTGCTGTCAACAAATGAAAACGCGCTCCACCGTCTATTACCCTCTACTCTCAAATTGAGAGTCTCAATGGCATGTTTCTCGCTATCTACATAAAGGTTTCACATTATAAACTCGTGAATGCTCATGTTCTTGAAAACTGTAGATGATATGAGACATTAGTACCTTGTACGGCTGCTGCTGATACCCCTTTTTATCGTTCAACTTAACAAATGTATACCCAGTTCAGATAGAACTAACGAACAAAACAAAAGGAGTATCAGAGCGACTCATGATGACCCATTAATATTCATAGGTAGGACGACGACGACTACGACGAAGAAGGTATGGTTTTTATGTGACGACATGTGCTCATTCCTTTAATCATTTGAGGAGACTGATAAGAAGTTACCGACCGCGACCTTAAACCGACCCATATCATTCTGCGGCCACAAATTTACGTCTCTGGACAAATGCGTTCGTTCATTGTCGGGTATCAAAGTATCAAGCGTCACTATGTCGTTCCGAAGTCGTTACTGGCTTACTTAAACCCTTCCTCGTGGAATCTGGAGTCTTGTGTAACCATATAGTATTGCTGTTACAGCAAACCTGACTTCTCATCCAGAACGGACAGTTCGTTTTATGTGAATTTTTATACTTCGAAAATAAGTAGGATGGAAATACGAGCCGGAGCCTTCATCGTATATTATACTGAAAAGTTGCTAAGATGTGGTGGTGGTGGTGGTGGTAAATAGCAGTGATATTACAAATAAGCTTATATTGTCATTGCCACCTTGAATGTCACTTCAGCGCACAAAAAATTGTGGTCACTCTGGTGTGTATGTGTGTGTGTGGAGAAGACAGGAGCTAACTAGTCTGTAAAAAGCGCAAATGAAGTATACATTATGATGAAACGTCGTCGTACATGAGTGCATGTACGACGTACTCTGTATTAGAGACCCGAATATATATGGAAATATTGTAATGACTTGGTCGAAGCAGGTGGCAGTAAAAAAATCTTTCTAGAAAAAAGTCACGATCCATCAACAAATAACATAACAGCAGCAAAAGGCGAAAGAAGACGGATATCAGAACAAATGGAACAAGTTTTTGAGGTTACTACTGGTACTAAACTGGTGTTTTATACCTATATAAAAAGGTGCATAGGAGGTACATCACTGCTAACATATTCAAAAACGTGTACCTATAACCATATTATGCTGCGCTGGTGTCGGCATATCCATACCTAGATACTTTGACAATGCCCATGTTATCGTATTTGTTCTTGTAGCAGAGATATGTAAAGTTTTTTTTCTCTCTCTCTCTTCTCTCGGCTCAGGTCTTCTCACTCTAATACTCCTCACCCTTTCAAGTCATTTATTGATCTTGTGTCCCTTTATTGTTTCACCGCTCTTTCCATTTCACTTTTCTCGAAGCATGAAGCATGTTAGTATTTTATTTTGTTTCCCATAAAAACACAACAATGTTATCGTTTTGATGGTGATCATGACTTTCGGATGGCTTGATGATAGCTATAAAATACCGTTTCTTGTTCCCACACAGACACACAGAGAGAGAAAAGACACGAAATTGTTATCATCACCTTTTTTATCCCTCTTTTCTTTCACAGCCATAGTATGTATAGCAGGAGTACTACTACTACGTGTTAGATTATAGTGCTTGTCAAATCAAGTAAACTGGAAGAAAACTTTGCTGATGATGATGGTTATGAGATGAAACGATGATGATGATGATGATGATGACATGTCTTACAAATGGAGCTCGGTAGTAAAACAGGAGTGATGAGCAGAGCAGGAGCGCTCAGGTATGTACATTACGAAAAAATAGGTATACATAAAAGTGCATTCATGTGTTTGTGAACAAATTGTTGATCTTTTTATGGCTCTGCCGCCGCTTTATGTCCACATGCGTGTATGTCGTTCCGAAAAGGATTCTTGCATTAAAATGCCATTACACGCATAGAGAAAGAGAGTCAGGTGTTTTTGCAAGCCACATGTACTTTATTTTTAATGAAACCTTGTTCTTCGGAATTAAAGCTATTTAACCACCATTATTACGTTTGTTACATATTATTAATGTGAAAGGTTATGTGCGAACGGGAATTTTTCCGCTGGTCGGCCATTCTCACAATTTTTTATTGTTTCCAGTTGCCCCAACGTTTCTTTTATGGGAAGGGAAAGAAATTTTATGTATTTTCAGGGTAACATATACCTTTTCACCATTTCCTGTTGCATGCTCTCCATCTCTAAGGGTCAAAGATACATCAACACAACAGCCATATATACAGAATCAGTCTAATATGCTGCACGACATGTATATTCACGTTTCCTGGACATACTGGATTGGTCTTTAATTGAAAACACGTGAAATTCGAGTGGATATGCATAAATTCTTATACTTTTTTATCCTTTTCCTAAGTCCAGCAATCTGAAAGGTACTTAAACCTGGTCTCCACAAAAGATGACGTGTATATATGCCTTATGCACGGATCTACATTCCTTGCATTCCACTGGAGATTTCATTTCCACCATCTGAGCCCGTGATGATTGCTTTTCTGCTAAATAACCATAGAATACCGTACAGCATTGCTGTGAATATTTTTATGAATGCGTATCACTTTCCAGCAGACAGGGATATTAATAAGGGGCGGCTCGGATAAACCACTGCGCGTGGTTATGCATTTGTACTCGATTTTCAACTCACTTTTTTACCCCAAGACAGTTGACTTTGAAAGATTAGTCTCATGATGCACTAATTTACCATTATGGAAATTGGTGGAGATCGCGTTTATGCTGAGAACAAGATAATTTTCCAGTTGTGCACACTCGGCATCAACGTTCAATTTTCCAGGGTATTAATCAACTCACAACCGATAGCAAGTCTGGTGATTAAGTTAGTAAAAGCAACCAACTATGGAGAATTCGGTGTCGCCTATTTACTTCACACCTTCTAACTACCTACTTTTATGTAAGCATTTAGAGCATTAAAATACTGCTTCATTTTTCTGGATATTTCAAACTAACCGTATATAAGCATTCATATTACGGCTGTTTTACGAATGATATGAACACACATTTTTCATGCGCGTGTACACATTTGCTTGTAGAGATGTGTAGTTTAAAAGTTAATTAGGTAAAATACTTCATTAAAATCAACCTTTTCATGTAGCAATAATTTTACATATGTCCATTCACCACATCCAAGATTATATGCATATTTTATAATGTTAATTCCCAACGCTTTGGATAATTATATGGGGGGACTGTCACAACTTATTAACCTCACGGCTTACTCAGATTAATTTATATATAATCCATACTAGATCCCATTCCATTTTCAACTCCAATCTGGCTACTACCACTACTAACTACTACTACTACGATTGTCCTTCACTAATGAATGCCAAATGATATGGGAGGAACATGGTATATTGTTGTGATGAGACAAGTGCGAGGATAGATGATATAGCAAAAAAGTCGATGAAAGCAGCACTCAACTACGTGATCTGGCACTTTGTTCAGGAGAACCTACCCACTACCCACACGCTAATCTGCACATACATATTAATGATCTCATACTGATCGCAGTTATAGGCAGATATATGTGTGTAACGCTACAACTCCAAAAGCAAGGAAGAAGTATATACGACTTGCGAACAAGAATCTAGATAAAAACAACGCAAACACATATTTTTTCATAATGAATCATAAATCTCATTTAAATAAAGCATTTTAGCCTCATTCATTTCTACACTGGCAGGACGACGAAATTATGATGATGTGTCAGAGATTTGGGCTGCCGCCGGCTGAAATCAACTAGAAAACACAATTGTTAGCAGTGTAATAATCATGAACCATGTATGGTTGGACAGGAACGTACGTAGTGGGAACAGAAATTACATCGTACATATAGACGTTACCTGAGAAGGCTTTAGCATATTACATTCCCATTTAATTTTTTTTACATATATACTTTTCGATAAGTCGCGTTTTGCTCGACACATACAGACATACATGCATACAGCAGGAAACTATATAGTGCGCACACGATGAGTTTGATTGGGTTCCGACAGATACTATTTCTAACTGCTTCACTAGAAGAGTCAGCAGAAGTCAGTCTGATTTGAATAAAAGATGAGCACAAACACAGCACCACATCTCTCGACATCTCTCAAAGATTCATAAGCCAGAGTCTTCTTATCGTTAGGAATATATAGATCATCTCATTCCATTACTTTAATAAAAAAAAAAGAAGAAGAAAAGATCATGTTTTACTGTGTATTTTATCACCACAAACATTGTTGTAAGGAACCTTTACCGTCATCATCAAGCGAACTTCTTTTCTTGTGAGCTGTCAAGCCGTCGCTCTACCTGCACATGCCTTTCGCTAATAAAACCTACATATTTGTACATACTTGGTCACAGGAATCAGAAGAATCAGAAATAATAATAATAACGATTCTCTTGAAAAGAAGCCACGACACGAGATGCATTATTATAGGCATTGACCAAATAATGTAAAATGTGCAGTGCATCACACAGACACAGACACAGACACACACACACACACACATGTAGTAATAATAATAACACGCTCGCCACAACAGCGTTTTTTAAAGTTATTAGTATTACCTGTACGCACAAATTTTAAATGGGTGATTCACATGAACCATGTGTGTGCACTATTACTCCCCGTCTATGCACAATAAATTCATTTTAAAAATCAACAGCCAACGCAAAATAAGTCAGAAAAATCACAATATAATAATATAGGATTCATATCCCCATGAACCCATCAAACGCATCAACGTTCATGGTCATGATTATGAAGATGATCTTCATTACGTGTACTATTTTATATATCTCGTCATAATAATCTGATATATGATGTTGATGTTGGTCACATACATACCTGCATGCATGTAAATATATACATACTCTCTGCTCTGGTATACGAAACCGACAGAAAGAAAATGGACACCTTAGAAATTATTAAGCTCACCTTCTCACTCTATTTGACAGGTTGAGTTGCGTTTTTTGACAGCTATTTGAATTGAGGGTTTTCGCTCAAACATTAGGAAGTTCATATCACTCTCACGAGACAGTGAGGAGGAGAGGAGCAATATCAAGTAGATCACGCAGGGTAATCTTCACAGTATGGCACATCACCGATATCATCATCGTGCTTGTACTCTACATGTGAGTACATGGAAAAAAGTCAAACTTTTACTCTTCGTAGAGCTCCACTTCATAACAGTGTGGGGATTTTCTTAGATTAGAAAATGTTTTGTTTTTGAGTGTTTCCCTTAAAATCGTGATCAAAAAACTTTTTTTACCCTCGGTGAGTGTCCATAATCTATTTGCTCTTTCATGACGTTTGCATGCGCGTCCATCTATCTATCTAGTATCTACCCATCCATTTTATTTATAATGTTTAGACCTTTTTTGGGAATATCAAAGACGATCCTTACATACGCCACTATTTCATCGTAAAAGTACATTGATGCAAATGCAAGGAGAGTAAGTTGATGATTAAATTGCTTTAATTAGGTTGCAGTTTTCAGTCCTTCAAAAACGGAGATGTGTATACGTGATTTCGTAACATGTAATCATAGTGTTCATTTTTGTGCACCTTAACGATCCCAACAAATCCAAACTAGTGCTTTTTTTACAAAAAAACGTTGCCCGTGAATGATTTTTTAAAATGTAATTTCCAAGAAATACGACGTTCCTAAATCCTGTTGGAGTTTTCATTTTTGTTTTCAAAACTATTAGAAAGGCATTGTGTTTTAGGTTGAAGGTTGGCCGGTTGTTTAAACTATAAAAACCACAATGAAGCATAAAGTGTGCCCAAAAACCCCCCAAAAAATATTACACAATGTTTGTAACGGGTTATACGTAAAAGTGCATTATGCTCCTGAGCGACACATTGAGAAACATCAAAGGGTCATTATATTTTATTCTAGGGCCATTGCAATACAAATAGCCATAGAGGTCCACCGACAGAGCATCTTGTCGTTGAAAAAATGAGCCCATTTTCTTATCAGCATGTCTTTTGGATTACAAGAGTTTAAACTATGGTTTCGCATTTAATCGTTATGAGGGTGAACAACTGACTGGGTCGAGCTGTGTTTTTACGTGTAAGGTTACTGCGCTTATTGCTGCATTATGATTCAGCAGTCGGTCTGAGCGTTGTATTATTATTGTTATTATTAAACATTTAGCATTGGGATACAATCCCGAGAAAATTCGTCCTTAACGATAATGGCAACCGTTGGGGGCATCTCCCAAATAAAAGGACTTTTTACATTTTTTGGATTGCCCCTGCTGTGACACAAGTACTACTGCGTACAACCTTTCAATTCGGCTAGAGGTATGGCTTTTTGTTCAGGGTTTTTAAAGATTAGATATTTTAAGTCTCAACTTTACATCCCAAAATGTTTCCATATTTTTTTACTTTCCTGTCTCAATGGGCATTGCTCAAGCCCAGAGCTTTCCGATTTCACTGGAATTGTTTGTAGTTTAACCCGAATAATGTGCCTTTCTAATTTTTTGTACACAATACACACATACCTACATGAAGTGGAGCTCCGGAGGTTCCAAGAGGATGAATTATGCAACCAGCTACAGTGTAATAGTAGTATCTGATAGAGCCAAAAAAACACGACTGTAGCAGCGCAGATAATTTAAAAAATAATATCCTTGAATTAGCTCAAACTGCTTGATTTCTAACACATATTAAATTAAATCTGTGGCCATTAGCCGACCAGGTTGATCGTCAAAAACAGCAGGATTTTTTTCTCTCTTGTGATATAAGAGCAGAAAGGTAGAGAGAAATCCTTTCGCATTTTTATATTATTTATTTTGATATGTTTCTGTGTGAATGTTGTGTACCATCAGAATAGGTCCATTTGTAACACAATCATAGAAAAAAAATGTTTAAACTGGAAAAAGGCAAAGATGTACATTGAACTGGTTGATCTCGGTTCGGTTAATCCCATAAAAGTAAAATAAGAAAAACATCAGCAGTTAGTTTGTGGTAAGTACATTACTTTACACATTATGACCATGTTATGTGTCCCTCTCTTACAAGAAAGGGCTGGGCTGGCAAAGGTTTAAAAAAAACAAGAGAGTAATGTGGAAAACCGAACGGATGGAGTCCCACGAGTTACTTTATGGCGTTAAGAAACCCACCTGAGAAAAATGTTGAGAACATGCATTAAGCTTCGTTATAAACAGTTGATTTAGTGTAATACTTTGTGTAAACTAGGCCATTTTCATCGTGTCTGCTTTTCATGGGATCGCCTCTTCTTCTGTTCTTGCTGGGGCTTTTCGCTGCCAAGTTAAAAGCTCTCAGACTAAATGTACGATTCTCATTTGGATAAAATGTTACGCTCTCGCTCTTACCAGATAGCAGCAGGTAGTCGACTAACACTCTAAAATGTAACATTTAACATCAACATAACAATAATTTCTCCAAACTTTTCCATCAGGATGCCTCTGCTCTATTATTTTTTTCAGTTTTTTTTTCAGGTCGAATCGCTCAAAAATGTTGTGATTTGGCTGACTATTTCGTTTATAAGACCAAAAACGAATCCATATTACGTAATTAATATAGCACGCATGTATATACAATATAGTATGTACTTAACAAGTACTCTTCACCCGCGATATACACAACGCTTGAAAAGGTCCATTACATAATTTATATTAGAGGAGCGGACTTTCGACGCCTGAACATGGCTAGATGATGTTCGTTTTGATGACGATGGTAATCAAAGTCCGAATGTGTAGGTACAAGTCATTACTTAACTGACTGTGTAGTCGAGTTGTTGGCACCGGTGCGATAAATTACAATAAGTGCAAGGACATTGGACATGAAGGTAGTAAATCAGACTAGAAGTAAGACTGGGCTAAGAGTCCACTTCTGCTGCGTTTGCTTCTATCTCTCAGCTTAACTTGATACCTGTTTTATATACCGCGTGATACAGAGGATGATGACTTGTATTGTAAAAAGGATTCATGTAAGTTGATACCTCTCTCTGATAACAACAACTCTCGAGAACATTGGTAACAATAAAAGTGAAATGATCTATATAACTCACAATCAAAACTGCTTTAATCTCTGACCGTAAAAACGTTAAATAATCGAGGTATAAATGAAGCAACTTGGTTATGCAAACAAGATTTTATTGGAGCAGGGTATAAATCACATCTTTCATAAAGAAATGATAATAAATTAATTAATCAGCAAAAGTGCAAGTTTTCCTCGTCCGTTCGTAACTGGTTATTATTTATTTACGTAGACACAGTGCCTGTCTTGAGGATGGTCTTGTACTCACCAAAAAAGAGTATTCAGGACGTCTTGGATGGGGATCCAGAGGGAGAGAGAGAGACGATCTAAATTGAATGTGAGTAGGTACCATGTTAAAACGAGATAGGTAGGGGTGTGCTGAATTGGTACAACATTTTATGCATAAAAAGATTGTGAAAGTAGGGAATTTGCTTGGAGGGCTTTCCCTCCTTCCTATAAACAAAAAAACAAGAACTGTTTGAGATGCATGCATATATTACTATGAAGGAAGATGCATGCACGTGTAAAATTTAAATACATACAACACAGAAACCAAACAACGAATGAGCGCACCAGCATTTTCTTTAATACGCTTGTTAAAATGAGGTATGTACTTTAATCCTCGACAGCACCAAAGGGGTTGTAAGAAGTGTTGAAGGAGAAAAATGTGATCTGATCTGATTACGTTAAATATGTTTACAATGCAATAGTGCATGTTACCTGCATTTCTCCTTTTACTGTGACGAGTGTAGACTCATTTGTTAATCAAAACGTAAGCAAAGTAGGTTCGTTCGTACACATATAAATGAAATATTAAATAATAATAAAAATTGTATTTGTAATATCATCTCCGGGAGTATTGATCTCATCCGAGACAGTGGGATTCAGACGGATCGCTAAAAACCAGGATTTATTTTTACGCGCAATATATTCAATTCAATATATTAGAAACTGCGTATTGCCACTATTGCCAGCATGTTGGTCGGTCACCCAGTCAAAATCATTTATAATTTTTACGTGGCAGCTTCGTTTCCAACCTTTGCAGTAGGATTGGCGTAAGAAAACACGGTTTGTGCATGTACCCAAAAACGAGCTTGTTTAAATGCGTGGTGGTTTAAGTAATATTGATGGATAACAGCAACAATCTAGCTTTCCGGTTCCTACTTATCTCTCCCATCCACAATAATGCAAATCAGTCCTCAGGATTCGGAAAAGTGAAGTTGTCTGCTATTGAGCTCAAACATTTATGTCTGACAAATAAGCTAAAATGTTCGCACCAGGTTCTGGTTGATGAAGTCGAACAGCTTCGAAAACATCTTAGCAGCATCATCCTTCTCACTCCGTTTTCTTATCGTCTGTCTGGCTCTGTGCGCCAAGACTAGACCCATTATGAAAAACTTGCCAAATCGCTCCAGATTTGAATTATTAGACCTGTCAATTTGATAATGTTTATCTGTAATATGCACTAATTAGATGGAAATTATGCATGAATAAGCAGAACTAAAAAAATCATTCCTTATGCATTATAACGAGATGCGTATGTTTTTTACAGAAAGCCCAGCTTACCTAGTATATATAGGTAACGATGCACGTTAAAATTCACTGAAGCACACAAATCAGTTGTTTTACATTTTAATATGATGGAAACTTCCATCACCATAAGTATTACCTTGTTTGATAGATCCACCACGTCGATTTTGCCTGTGTGTGATCTTGATCTGCTTTTGTTCCTGTTCATTAGTCTACGTATTTCCTCAAGGTTAATAGGTCTCATCTTCATCTATTCAACAAATCAGTTGGGAAAATTCAAAAACTTGATTTCATTTTCCTCGTGTCTCAAGACCCAACACGCTATTACCTGATAAAAGCCAAAAATATAAAACCCACGAAAATGATCAAGAGCGCTGCTGCCTCATTCGTACACGAACGCTACAATGTTTCAAAAATCAGGGTCATATTAATATACAAAATGGGACATGTCTGCTTTTAATAAACTCGGATAAGATTTAAAAAATACAGACCATAATGAAAATTTGCGTTTATGACTTTTGTCACCTCCCAAATGGTTCCTTTGATACTTTGACTTGGTTATAATGGCGAGTTCTTACAATATTACACGAATCTTTATGTACAGATAGAATTAATGTTCGTAAACATTTTATGTTTTTTGCATTTTTCAAGGTGAAACATCCCCCTGAAACGCCTGTAATGAAACCTGAAGATCGGGAAGGAGGCAAGCGATTAAAAGGGGAAGAATACCACATAAGTTATTAGCTTGCTAATGTGTCTTGGATTGCCAAAATGTACAACAAAATAGCGGGGCACTTCTTTAGTTAACTCATCATTTAACGGGGATGAAAAACGGCTCTGATGCAAAAACGCAAAAGCGTTTATTCCCTTGGAATAATTGGGTTTACATCAATAGTATCGTGTTGAGCAGTTGTTGTAGCCTCCTCTTGATTTATCCAAGGCATGAAAAAAGAAAACACTTGTAATGTGCAAATATCTACACCAAAGTTGTGATTCTTCCTATCAGATGGGATGTAGACGTATTACATTATACAATCAACAACCACCCGGGGCAAGAAAATGTAATTATTATGCATACATGATGGTGTGCCGGGTTTCTTTTCTACCTGAAAAGCGTTTTGATCTTTTAAATTTAAGAAATTTAAACCAGAGCACCACCGCACCAAAACCTACTCATTTACTCCTTAAAAGCGACTTGCAGCATTTATCGTGGCATGCAAACTGACCATTCATTCATTTATGCAAATCACGATTGATCTTCGCTTGCTCGAGTCAAGTTTTTGTGGCGAAAATATTTCATCGGTGCGAGTACACTTCACTTTTACCTTTACCTCACGCTTTGTGTAATAAAAGGCAGATAGTTACGAATTGTTTTTGCTATAAAGCTATAATAGAGAAGTGTGTGTGTGTGTGTGTGTGTGTGAGCACAACAGCTCAGTATAGCGTGCGCGTCCCTTGCATGCAATAATATGCATTCATAAATATGGCGAATTGCAAGTACGTTTGTAAATTTAATTTGCCTTATCTAAAGCAGCATGATGATGATTGTAATGAAGATGAACGTTTAAGTCGATTTAAATTCACCACACCGGCTGTTTGTAAACACGAAACATTTTTGATTCTGTAGATGACAAAATAAGCTTTGTTATATCTTTTAATTCAATGTTCAATGTAGCTATCAAACAACAATGCAAAATGGTGTTTGAGCATGGGGTGAGCAAATAAGTTCTTAGAATGACTTAACAGCCTAAACTTTCATAAAAATCGATTTAAACAAGTTTGAATCTATATTTTTAAATTGTGAAATGAAAACCACGTAAAACTGAAACTGATAACAGTATTACATATTATTACAACGTTGCTCAATACGATTTCATAATCAATTAATAAAATTGCTTCACATCACTGTTTACAACCGTTATTCTGCTATACACGTACAAGCAAACTAATATACTAATTTATGTGCCGCCACGCCAGTAGTGATAGTAAATCGATTTCATGACACCAATATTTTAAAGACCTGTTAGGGGTGGAAGTTACAAAATAATGTCCCCAACATTTTATACATGTGTAACACAATTTATTCGGGCCATTTCGTTTATTATGACCTAAGGTCAATCTTGAAGCTTTTAGGAATTATTGTGGTGTTACTGTTCCCATTTTTACAAGATAAATTCCGTTTCTAAAAAGCCGTATTATTGGTTCATTTATGAACACGCCTTAACGAATACAAGATTTCCAAATTGCGATTGTGTTTTTTATATTTTTATTATTGTTAAGAAAGCCGTCAGCAATTTGTGATTTAAATAATTGTTTATAAAAACAAACAATTCCCACGTAGTTGCCCCACCGGTCAACAAGGATAATGAAAGCGTAAGTAAAGACAAAATAGTGGAGTTTATATATACATTACCATTTTATTAACTAGGTGAAGTCTTCAGGCAATAGAACTCCCAGTAAAACTGTAGAATTAAAACTATTCAGCTTGCAGCAGCTGGAACATCCACCCCGTGCTTGTTAAAATTCATTTATGCTTTAATTTTGCTATTGTGTCCAGACTTTTTCAAAACTTCTCATTATCGATTTCGTTTCTATTATATGGAACAGCAATCGGCTTGTTTTGATGCCACTTTTGAGATAACAGACAGAGACCAACCCGACGTTTGAGCATGCTACTTACTTTTTTTACATTAATAATATTTTAAAGTAGGGAGATGAGAATGAGACTTTCTTTGGTTTAATATAAATATGTAAAAAGAGTAAAAGAATCAGCATTGCACTTAAGTACAAGAGGTATTTAGTCTAATTGTAAACGCTGCCGGCATCATGTACATTTGTATTTTAATGAGGTGTTCTGCTAATACGCTAATTGACAGCTTAAACCCCCAGAAGTTGTATCCTCCCGGCGGTACGTACACCGAGCGAATGGATCTGAAAACGAACAAGCGATCTGTTATTATTTTATGTACTACTTTAAAACTAACACAATAATAATTTGTACGTGAATTTTTTACGGGGAAGTGTAGTCTATTATCATTCCTACTTATTTTAATCAGTTTTCAGGATACAGGCATCAAAATAGGTAATACGCTGTTGAAAAAGACAAATAAAAATCCCACACGGACACGGAATTGCATTCAGTAACAGAAACAGAAATAGAGAGAGGAAGAGTGCGATAGAATACATCGCCGGCGACCATTACCAAGCCATGATGCAATGCTGTATTGTTACTTCTGTAAGCTGTAACCCTTATAACCTGAACCTACGCCACGAGAAACCACTGTGACAAAAAATATTATACGTGTTGATAAAACCAAATTGTACTAATGAGCTGAAATATCAAATTACTCTTGCAGGGGAATTCCTGTCGGTCATTGGGTCTTTACTCCTTTCGAAACTCCTGTACACTTAAATTTGTTTTGACGTACGATCGACCACCAGTAGAGCAGTACAAGTACAGCAAATGATTAGCATAAAAATAAATCAGCGTTTCGAATATTCCGCTTTTATTCCTGTTTGCTGTAGCTTCTTCATCTCGGTCGTCGTCGTCTCCAATCCAAATCTGTGTAGATTGTAGGTACTGGTACTGCTATTATTCACGAAAATAGCCAAGCTGCACGTACACGCATACTTATCTGCAATTGCTAAAAATGAAATGACTGTAACGAACCAGTCACCAGTGTGCATTATTCGATCACTCCCAAAAAAGATAAGAAAACAACAACGCCATTCGCATCTCTGTATTAATTTATACCCAAATTTAAGTTTCTAATCTGCTTTAGTTTTAAGAATCTTTGTCACGTTTCTTTGTACTATTATTAGATAAACCATCTTGAACTGCGCTGAGAGTAGTACAAGAAGAAGTAGTCTACACAAAATGCAAAAAAAGCGTCGTTGTTCCTATCTATTCATCCATTTTTACCGATAGAAGAACACGATGACATTATGCTCGAATAAACATTGAAATGTGGTCCTGCGGTGGTGTGAGTAAATCTGTGTACTGCATATATGTCCATGTAATAGAATCTACAAATAAAAGTGACCTTAGGACACCACGCGTTGATAGCGCAGTGCAGAAAACGACAAAGGTTGATTGTGGCAACGTCAGGAATACAAATTGTTTTTATAAATTCCGTGTCTCTTTTCAGAGTGAACCCACTGCAGCCCATAAATACATGTATGCAGGTAGTTAGCCTGCCGAATTTGTAGATTTTTTTAATGCGCTGCCTACAAAGCACATATATACATACTTTTATCAATAAATGCGTGCATTATATATCCATGCAAGGTGAGCATTTGGACTTGGAGGAGTCACGAACAGCTCGAGTTAATAGTATCACAAAGCAATTAATCAATCTATCTATGCTTGTAGTTTAGCTTTTTTGTCTTTTTCATTGCCTTTTGCGTACCAACTAGACTCTGTCAGGCAGGTTTTCATCTCTTCCCTGGAATCTAGTTGACCATTACAAGAGAAAAACAAATATGCGGCATGGTGCAGTACTTTTTTTCTTTTTTGTCTTTTGACGATAAACTTTATGCTAAGTGCTAAACCAGGTACAATTGTTACAGATTACATTCCTTCTACTTTTTTGAAAGAATGCGGGAGCGCTTTATAGGATGGAAATCCTGAAAAAGAACAATGACTTGAGTAAACTTGAACAATTTTCAAAGTCACGTAAGTAAAATTGTTATGATCGATAATGAGATGAACATTATCTCAAATGTCGTTTGCTCTGATCTATAAATTTTCCTTCGTGAACCGCAGATGACTCATAAACGACGAAAAACGGTTTCTCATTTTTAAATTAGAATGTAGACTTACTGTCGTTTAGTTAGGTACGGGGTTTATTTACGTGGGTTTGTCTTTGTCTCCCTGCAATTTTCACCGGCAATTATTTCCTGACCGTTGACCGCTGATATTTTTATCCTGGGTTGTACAATTTTTGAATTAGCAGCGCAAATTTTCATGTTTCGCTGTGTCTACAAAGGACACTTTTTAACACAATTTATTCTATAGGACGAATAAAAATATATGCGTGCCTTGCCTATATGTTAAGACTTGCTACTTTATTTCAGTCAACTGTTGTTTCAAGTTGTTATATTGTTCAGAATAAACTGCATTATAAATGTACATGTTTGTTTGTGTATATGCAAAAGCAATTATGGGCAGCACGGTTACCGGCACCGTATATACGCATACATGATCCCAACTACTTTCCTATATCTCACATCAAGGTGCATTCGATATGGCATGGCACTTTGGCACTGTGGATGGTTTGAAGCGTCGTAGGTATCTTTCAGCATTTTTCATACTGGCAGACAGCAAGTGTGTGAGAACGGAGAACCGAAGAAAGGAGTGATAGTTAATTTTGCCCAGTGAGGAAAACATCGTGCTATGATAAATATTTTTTTCCTCTGTTGCTTGTATTCTGCTCCCCTGGACTTGAATTTTGTCTAAACAACATGAAAAGCACCCCAATGGACCAGGATGCTGTGTGGAAGCGAGAAATAAGCATTATTGTATCGCGTATGTAATGCGCCGTAGCTAGAGAGTCCAGTTGAATAAAAAGGTAGGAAGGGAGACGATGATGTTACTTGTACGAGTTTTATAGATGTACTGAAAACTGCGTTGAGCCGTTTAGGATCCCATTACTTGCATAGATGATCTTCCTAACAAGACTTCACGCAAACATCTTTTCTCTAACTCGCGTCGTCCTGACGGTACCACAATTGCGTACGTATTCTACACATACGCTCTTGTGTACCAACATCCTATCTTCTTCCTCTGAGCATCTTCTCTTCTCGCTGCGCTGCAGCTATCTCTCTGCTCGAACTACCCACGGGTCTGCACAGCTTTGGCAGAAACATTAAAGTACTCACATAGTCGGATCTGTAATGGGATGTAATGTTGGTGGCTCGTACTTTGTGCACATGCCGTATCTTCTCATGGCGTATGCAGTATTGGTCGAGAATCGAGTTCCCCCTGACACATGTATAACATGAATGCATGAATACACGTACATCCATCCGATTCTCTACCTGCACGGATTGATTCCTGTGCAAGTACCTTCATGTCATTACTGAGCAAGACTTTGAGCGAGGCACTTCATGTAACCCTGTTGCGTTTTTGCTCCTGCGTCTCCAGCAAATTCACTTTTTATGGGACCATTTCTATTTATTTACTCTTTCCAGTCTCAGAATAGACCGCGTACCTATACAACTCACCGGTATATGCACCTTTTGTGTGTACTTGGGGCTCTTTGACGTTTTGTGAATTTTCATAATAATGGGACAATGAAAATCAGGCGGCATTGATCACAAGTTGTGAATTATTATTGTGCAATAATATATAGAGTAAACACTTGATGCCGGAGCTCATGCAAAACGGAG
>JAHZNE010001449.1:0-16913 GCA_027744055.1 Callyntrura sp. NNG-2020 | reverse complement strand
GACACCGAACACAGGGCAACTTGAACTATACTATACTATTGTTTCATGTTGCCCCATTTAATGCTTGCAGGTACCCCTGTCCACTGGACAGTGGACAATGAACAGGGGTAGAAATTAGTGGATAGACGGGACACTGGATAGCGGATAGTATCCACCTGTCCACTGTCCATCCATACCCTGGTTATACGATTTATGCAATTTATACTCCATTAACATATACAACATATACAAGACATATATAGCATATATAACGTATACAACTCCATTAACACAAACATGGTTTAATTAATCTTCAGCTATACATTGTGTACATGCTAGTGTTACTTACTTTCGTCGAAATTCGATGTAATATTAATCTGTTTTAAACTAATTTTTTTTATTTCTAGAAGCTCATAAATTTCTACTGGGAAGACCTTATGACAAAATGGGACTAATGCTTTGCACGTTTAATATATGGTGCTTGAATCTCGGTGGCGGTCCTAATAGTCTGTGCTGTGAACGGTATCTTTCCTGTAAAAATTTTAATTTATCACTTTAAATCGTGGCAACAAAATGATATGATATGCTGGTTGTTCCTTACGACCGGACTAATACCGGCACAATGGTACTCAATTGAATTGGCCCGTTTAAATATCTTTGTTATAAATTTCCTTATGAATTTGGTAAACGTTTATAATAACTATTTACAATTTCTGGCGGAAGAACCTCTACAGTTTTCTACCCTGCAGTATTAAAATCAGTTGCACTGCATAAATCAAATTGGCATCGATAGTTTTAGTTGGTTTTTAAGCATACTAATGCTTTTAGGTGTACTTATCATGATTGCGAACAACTGGATAATGATCTGTCATGTTATTTAACAATGCCTTTTGGATAGAGAGTTATGAACAAAGCAGAGCTCTTTTGTGTAGGTGGAAAACTGAAGCTATGATCTCAAAAACATCAAGACGTATGATGAAATGTCTCCGACCAATTTACTTTTATTTAACTAACATAGCATGTTATTTGCAGATTACTAATAGTATAATAGTAAAATAATATTTAGAAAATTCACATTTAAAATTTAAAGCATTTAAGGCTTAATACGGTTCCTGCATTAAGTAAATGTAAATTTAAAATTAATAATAGAACTTGTTTTTGTTAGCAATTGACCAAGTTCATAATTTTAAAGTTATAATTATATACAATTAGTTATAACATTTTTTTTATTTGTAGGAAACTGCTTCTTATTAATAACTTAATTTTCTTGATATTGAGAAAATAACTTGACGATCCTGAACACCGTGTCGCAATTAAAATATCGGAACAGCATTCGACGATTAGTACTGAATACATGTACTAAAAGTTAAAAAGGAAAATATAATCAATTGAAACTTTGTCCTTTCTATTCATCAGAAAAATGGGAAGGAGTACTGTGAACAGCCGACTCATAAGTTATTAACATTCGTCATTTGGTTCAATATAGTTGTCCAACACAGCTCTCGTTATATAATTACAATAAATACTCTCGTTTATTTAGCTGCATACAAAATAGTTGAAATACATATTGCTTTATTGTACATATATATTTATATACTTACAATCAGTTCAACAAGACACATTATAAATTGTAACATAAATAATTAAATAGTTTAAGTCCCAAATTGGGATAAATGATACACCTGTACAAGTTATTGCACCAACGGAACAAAATGCATTTCACAAATAACAGTGTGTTTTTTAAAACAAATGTTTACACTTTTAAAGACTATTTGGCTTTTAATAGAACAAGACAGACCTCACAACATTTTTTGCAAAAAATGTTAAATCAAATAACAATTTGATAATTTTACACCTAGATACTTTCTGTACTCGGGTATTCAGAGGCGTAGAATGGTCTCTTTTTGACGTGTTGCGACTATGGAGAATGAACAATGGACAGGTTGAAAATATGTGCACAGGCCAGGGACTGGATGGCGGAAAGTATATAATTGTCCACTGTCAATTGATACCTTGTAAGTCAAGTTCAAATGAATTTATGATTCTTTCAAAACCTAGATTTATTCTAACGCCATTCCCAATTGTGTCACCATTCAACCAACGTGCTCCATATGTGTTTTCTATTATATGCGCAATCCTTATCCTCTTTAAATAAAAGCTTTCTTTATATATTCCAAATTTATATTACAGGTAGTTAAAGTGTTCATTTCAAGTTTATTTTATCTCGTTTGTGCTTCGCTAAACACGAATTACACAACTGGGCATTTTTGTTTCATTTTTTAAATTGTGGAAATCGTCGAACGGTTATACTGGCATGCTGCGTCCATTTCTATATCTCTCATAGTAAATTTAAATCTGCAGTCAGAAAGTATACCATTGTATGCATGTTGCACAAAGTTTTTTTTAAATGTCACGTTAAGTCAAAGAATGCCAAAACGTTGATACCAGCACTTTCATTCAAAATTCCCTCACACTTACAATTGCATGAATTACTGCATATTCCTACAATTAATTCAAGCAAACTCAAAATGCTTACGCGTTGAGCATAACTACAACATTATGTTCAACACTTTGTGTTCTACTAGGGACAATACGCTTTAAATTTCTGCTTGGAAGGCTATTAAATAATTGCCATACTAACGCAGACTCAAGGAAACCACTACAGGGCATACATTTTACCGGCGCGGGTTAATAGATGGAATAAATTGCATATGTGTATTTAGACGACATTTGGCGTCCCGCTTAATTATTATTGTACTCAGTACCTAATTGAAAAAAAGAATTCGGTAGATATAATTACGTGCATTAGACGAACAATATTATTGTAGACCTTGTCTAGTGTACCTGCAATAAGTTTGTGCTATTTGAAAAGAAATAATTGATTTAAAAGCAATTTATCTGCTCAACTTTTAAATTATTTTGCTAAGTGGTGGTTTAGCAGAACCGGCCGCAAGTCACACTAAATGTCAGGCTTGGTACAACCTATACTCTACTCTCCCTACTATTTTTTTCCTTGGAAAAACTATTCCTCGCAGGATATTTTTGTAATTTGTTTTCGTCTTCCCTAATTAAAGCATACCAATTTTAAGTAATCAACTTAGAATTAATAATAGATTAGAATAATATACGTTTCGGAATTAAATAACTTCCAAGAGGAACGAAGGGGTAGTATATCTGCTTATACTGACTGAAAGTGAAATGGTTTAGCGGGACTCGTTTATAATTTAGAGCTTCGTTAAAACTTTCAATTACCTGAAATTACTATTTCTTGAGTTAAGTGGTTCCTGTTTTCTATGCCAGACACATTATACGAAAATTCTTTAGAACTCAAAAATCAATATATGCAGGTTTAGTGTTTTACAGAACCTCACTGCACCTATATGCCACATTTCCCATCCATACTCGCATCCAACCACTTCTTACACAGTTAATTAGCATAGCTTTAACCACAATGGTTCAAGCGCTAGTTCCTGGAGCGTTGCACTATTTCCGCGTCGCCCCGAAGTAATATTTGGATCATGTATGAGATAGCTTGTTGTAAGTTCAGAATAGACATTTGCCACTGGAATTACCAAATTTCATCACTTGTGTCAATCCAGATTACTTATCAGACACCGCAGGTCCCCCGTCGCTATAATATGTAGAAACTAAACAGTAAATTCAACCAGCGATTATTACTGAGTTATATTCAACGAGCAGTCCATACACCATGTTGCAGCAGCAGCCAGACTGATTTCTGCCATGAGAAGACATTTAAAAAAATTAAATTTACAGAACTCCAGCTGGTTCCTCATTCCGCACGTTCCATGTACACGGGAACAGCATTAACGATCTAAAGTTAAATAGGTCACCTCGGCAGTTTGCAATATAGCAGGATGAAGCTGTAATAGCAAAAAAGTGGGATTTGTACAATTTTAGAGTCCTATTAAATATTTCCTGTATTGATTTCTACTTGCAGCCGCATACTTTCCCTGAACAAATTAAACTTTTTAAATTTAAATTCAAATATAGTCATCGTCGACGACGACAAATCAAATTAAATTTTTGATTAACCTGAAATTCTGAGTTGTGTAGAAAATCTTTTACTTAAATTCAGATTTGGTATTTCTATTAACTTTTTTAAATTAAATTTCAATTTTGTGGTTAATACCAAATTTCTAATTAAGTTTGAGTTTTTCAATTAAATTGGATTGGAAGTTTGTACCAACCCGCAGATATTCCGGTTTACCCTTTCAGTTAAACAGTTACTCCACTTTTTCCCCTTAATAAGCAGTTAAGTCCACTACTTGTCTCGCCCTTGAATACACAATGACCCCTCCAAAATGTTAAGCGATCGTTTGTGGAAACTTATAAAATTTCAGTGTTATTTCGGGGTCAAATTTGGCTCCTTCTTGATTTCTTTTGATTCAAAATCTCGCCAGTTTTTCGTTCCCTCCGATAAAAAATCCGTTTCACGCCGGAACCGTAACTACCTTTTACTATGGCTGTGGGGCATTGCCTCTCTATACAAGATAGCCCAGTCTTCCAACTCGGAAAACTCCAGTGAATTTCAAGTTGCTTTGCTTTACGTGGGTGCCGGGGTAACAGGATGTGTTTTCTACTCCGTTTTGATTTGGACGGGCGACGAAGTGTGTGCTCAAATCAACAGATACACCCGGTTTCAGGTTTACTTACAAGGTACAACCCTGTTTTAGCATGTATCTACACGGTGCGTAGAATGTCTTAATTTGAAAAGGAATTTTGCAATATTTTCTTTTGCTTTTGCAGCCCGCTACTTTCCGGAATTTGATAGAAATGCGGACCGAGTTAACACGATCCAAGATCTTTTTGTTGTCATGACACTCCTTCTTGTATTTTGCACCATCTTTTTTGTTGGACTCTTGTGTGCGTACAATCCTAGAGCCGTCATGTTTCTGGGCGCCTATGTCCCTGTAGAATATTACCGCTTTTTCCCTTGGGGCTTACTAGTAACCCTTTTTCACGTCTACCTGCTGACTACCGTGGCTTTCAATTTTAATTTAAACCTTACCGTCTGCATTATATACATGTATTCCCTGAGCGTTATCTTCACCAACGAGCTAAGAGTAGGCAAGCCTAGCAGGACGTACAGGGCCAGGAGCGAGTTGAGAGCGCCGGGAAATTTGACCTTTGTGTATCGATGCTTTCAAGTAATAAATATTCAAGGAATGTCGATTTACGGGCCGCTGGTGTTGTATTTGCACTCGGCTTTAACGATTGTCCCCATTTACGGCATTTCCATTCTGATCAGTCAAAGGCAGAAGCTGACTCCGATTGCGCAATACCCGATCATGGCGGGGGTGGTTTTCACGGTGGAAACTTGGGGAGTGATGCTGTTGTTGGGGAAGTACTTGCATGTGAAGGGGGAGCAGATATTTTGGTCTTGGAAACAAGCTGATTGGGGGGATAAACAAGAGAGGAAGAGAATGTCCAAGTTTAGGAAAAGCTGCCAGCTGATATTGGTCCGATATGGAAGTGCGTTTGCGATAAAGAAAATTACGCAGTTTCGGTACCTTCAAGGAGTGATGCGAGGTACGTTTCGGTCTTTGATGACACTAGCGCATTAAAGGTTGGAAACATGAAAGCATTGCTGCGCTTACTGCTTTTGGCGCAAACGTTGAGTTGTGCAGAATGGAATAATATTAAGTTATGTATAAGATCCGTTGTATATCTTTCTGAAAACTTTTTTAACATTACGTAAATGAAGAAAAGGTGTTCACAAAGATATGCAACACTATTTAACCTACTTCCGCCGGGCGAAAAAAGATAAAATAAAATTAGTTCTGGACACCAACATTCTGAAAAATTCACCAATTACGTAAAGAGTTAATCGGGTTTCAAAGTGCGCAGTTAACATAAGTTGTATATCACTGTTCACAAAGATTTGCAACGGAGGTTGTAATGTATCGGATGATTAAGACACTGTACACTCGTGTGTGTAGCAGACGAAAAGTACATATTTGCAACAGATCTGGATCGCAAAGCATATAGTTACAAAAATGGAGAGTATACAGCGCTATTGTGAATTTAGTTTAGTTATAATAATTTAACGTATGTTGGTATTTTAAAATTCAAACTGAATAGTACCGCTAACTATATATATTACAAAATATTAACATATTGTTTGTAACACGTGCCAGTAAATATAATATTTACAAATAAACTTTTGCTTGCAAGTTGCAAAATATAATGGTTAGCTTCAACAATTTATCCCACAACTATTGTATCATAATTAATAAATTGTATTATAAAATTTAACGGATTTCCATCTGTTATTTTTGTGAAATGAAAATTTTTATAGTGAATATGTATGCTTATTTAAACGTAATTATTGTACGTTTATATGTACATTTTCCGTTTAGTCGTGAAAATTATGTACCTTCAAGGACGTTCTGAGCAGAAGTTGTTTGAACTATATTTCTATTTAAATAGACGTAACTGTTGGTCCCATTTACAGTTATCCGTTACCAAAATAGCAAATAGTGATAAAGAAATACTAGTACAAGTATTTAGAAGATTGTACAAATGAATTATTGACTTAAACGTACGATTCTGAAAAAATATTGTTTCCAGTAGTAGATTTACATTGACATAAAATGTCAAATTTGTTTTATTAATAGCACACACTGCGCAGCTTACGTTCTCTTAAAAACAAAGGTAGTAGAAATATACGCCTTTGATTAGAGTTATAGGATGCGCGTGAAAAAAACAAAAGTATCTGTATATTTCGTAATATTAGAAAAATTACCTTCTTTCTTACACAATATTATCAACCATGTTAACATATCCAAATTCTAATGTGTCCCAGTAAACGGGTCAACAATTTTCTAATTGTGCGTTTTCAAATATGAGCATGAAAGGAACAAAATGTTTATATTACTTTCCCATATACATAAATTAGCCTATCGCGTCAAACTAATTATAACTAAACATTGTAGCTCTCATTTCTTCAGCTACTATTATATTTGCAGACAAAAATCACACATTTCCAGCTTCTACAATAGTGCTACAGGTATGCTCGTTAGATGTATTTCAAAACGATAATAAAGTAAGTATTACTTTATAACAATATCGTAAGTTTAAAAAATGTATATTGCATCAGCAAGACAAATTCTAAGGAAAATAAATAAAATAGTAACTTAATGGCAATTTTAAGAGCATATTGTAATTGTATTTTTGTTTCTACAGCAGTATTTGTGAAAAATACATAATACAGTTGTATATGCATTTGGAATTAAAGTAACTGGCTTCTACGGTTGGACCAAATGTCGCGTTCTCTCCAATTATTTTTCATGCACATTAAACAATGTACTGCTGTACTTATTGCTTGTACAGCTTTAGACCCTTTACCACAACAGCGCTTGTCCAAGCATTTCCAAGCTGCGCCTCCCTTCTGATATTCTGAAATTGTAAAATCACAATTAACTACTGATAAGTTAAGTAGATTACAAGTATTTTAAGTAAACCGCCCTTGCTGTTGATTTTAAAAATTTACAGTTTATCTTGCGATGGCGGTTTTTATTGGATATCTGGTCGAAAGTCGTCGTACAGTTATGGCATCATAGCGTATACATTTTCCCTTTGCATTTATGTTGTTTCCCACACAGTATCTTTTACAAACTTAACAGGTTCATGGCGTTCGTTGATTTTTTTCATGCAGCGTATGTACTGCTATTTTTATTGAAACGTGTGTGACAAATAGTAGACAAAATCCATTTAGTTCCTCAATTTTTCTCTCGTTTCTTCTCCTCTATTACCATAGCTGTTGCCACCCTCTTTACTTGCTATTCCTTTGCGTTGTCCTCCTTGGAGGGGAGGGGGAGAGCAGGTATTTTCCAATGCATGCCCTTCAACATAATTTACATATACCCCATCATGGCAATCGACACATTTATTATTGCTATCCCTTGAATCGACACATACGACGGTGCATTTGAAACAAGTTTAATTTATCCGTTGCCCGTTTTTCTAATTTGCATTTAAACCACGGGACTTCTCCAACGCCACAACTGGATTCCCATCTGCGTATGTATTCAGAGGACCAGGGTATAAAACATATACAGACCTAACCTTTGCCCTTGCTGCTGTAAAGGAATGGCTTTCGGGGTGGCTTTACCTCGTTCCTCAGAATATTTACCGTGTGCCAAACCTGCAGCTGAAGAAATTAAAATTAAAAGTTAAATTTAAACTCTATTTTCTAATTTCAACTGAACAACGATTTTTTAAGCGACGCTGATTGGGGTGGTGTTGCTACTCGCAGTAGTGACACTGGTGGTAGTGGTATTTATGTAGGGGTAAGAAGGCAGAGTTCCGCGGTTTTTCGCGCCTTAACCGAAAGAGCTTCACTGCTACGCCACCATCTTCCGAACTGACTCCACAGGGGACCCGCGCCTGCGATGCCCATGGGACACCAAACGGCGTCGCCAACACCTCATATACCTCTTCATGTCTCGGACTACCAATATGAGAGTTTCGTGTAAACTATCAAGGCAGACAAAAACACCTCCATCCGACCGTAGGTAGCTCATCATTGTACTATGAAGGTATCGATACATTATCTCATACTACCACTGGAATTTGCAATTGCACGAATGATTCAACCTATAATGATTAAAATGAACATTCGAAAAAATTCAAAGGTAGCATTAGATTACATAAACGTGACATGGAAATTGTAAACCGTAATTAAAACACAGTATACTATTTCCCCGTCTTATATATTGCAGTTAATTACAACCTGGAAATTTAATCAATAATTTAAACAATTAATTAAATTCACCTTGCGCGGACACTTTTTTACATTTCGGAAGATCTGGGATCTCTGCTCCATATAAAGTTACGTTGCATGTATGTACATGTGTACCCTTTTATTTGCTTGCGCCACTAGTGTACACAAGTAAGCATACACGCACTTTATTGCCTGCACCGCTTTATGGTGCATGAACAAGATCACCACCTCATAGGCAACTCGTTGTAGTATACCTACAATGCTAAAGCGTCATCTTCATCACCGCAAAACAGTAAAGAACTAACCGATTAATATTTTTAAGCGAATGGTGTTTTACAGGCAACCTGGGACGCACAACAGCATAAGCATTTTACAAAAACTACATATGACATGCAATAGTATTATCTCATATCTTTTTGTCGTAATGTTTACATGTCTTGCATATCCTTTCTTTCACACTGCTTTACGTTTGAGTGACAATTTATGCATTTTAGTACAGCTGGATTTTTTGCTAAGTTCCATTTAATGTTAGAATAACTGAATTACTTTTTTTCTGCCTCGTTGAAAGTATAATTTTCTGTTTCCTTGCCGTTCTTCTGGACGATTATCATGTTTCTCCGAATAAAACACTGCAATTACCCCAAGTTCTCAGTTCATTAAATTTCTATACAGAGAATTTAGTTAAGATCTAGCCATATTTTATTTAACAAGCAACGTATGCATTGTTTGAGAATATGAGATTTTCCACATGATATCAATAATGTAGTACAAATCAGTTTATATTACGAGATACGATTTGTTTTAATGCTAATTATATATTGATGTCATACATCACTGCAGCTCAGTTTTAAATCTAAAATTGAAATACAATTTTTCCATGCCATGAAAAAATCTGGAGTACCAAATTTTAAGTTTGTGTTTGTAATTTATTATTTGTAGTAAATTACAGAGGTAAAATTCATCAAGTAAACCTTCAAAAATTATGCATAACATATCTCTTCCTATTTTAGCTATTAAAATTTTGTTTGACATTTTTCAAAAATATTTGCAGTTGTCTTACATCTATTTGCGATACCAGGTTCTACGAGTAGCACAACCAGGAAATGGAATTCAATTTTCTTATCTACCAAAATGGGTTATACAACGACGTAGACGGTTAATAAGTATTCCAGAACAAAACACAATTTTGGTAACCGGATGACTGCAAAATTGTGTATTGCACAACGCTTGATATTTTTTAAAAAAATGGTTAATAGTTGTTATGGCTTTTAAGTAAACGAAATACGTGAAAAGGTATTGTTTAAAAAAATCATAGTACTTCCTACATTAAGCAACGAATGTTTTATTGATTACATATATCTACGAAACTCCATCAGAACAAAACTGTTTACATTATAGTATTGCATTACGAGGGAAATGGATTACTCAAAATATCATAAAACTGTTTAGGTAAATTATATGGAGAAATGCTTATACAATTCCGCATATTTTATATTTACTCTATGTGGGTTCACTTATATATATTTTCTAAACATTATAAATCGCATACCACTACGAAAAATTCAATACAAGGAAGCAACAAAATCATAAATTTTAATATTTTATTCGTCGTTGTGTACTTCCTCCGGCTAGCTATTACTATTCAGTTTTAGTTGTTAAAATTTCGACAACCAAGTGCCTTTTCTAAAGGTTCAACTCATATGGTAAGCTTATACATACCAATCCCTCTAAGTAGAACTAAAATTTGAAATTTAAGATTTTAACTGAATCGACTACAACAACGATATTTCGCCTTTCGCACTTTATTAAACGCTTCATTACAAAATGTCTTTTACTACCGCCGTTCTTAAAACTCACCATCTCTTACAACATCTCGTCTTGCCCCCATACTCCGTTAACAAGGGCCTACAGCGATTTGAACCCAGTACTCTTTACAATGCTGGGCATCACAGATTGATTCGCCTCATTGCCATGATTTATGTTTCCAGTCACTTCACCATTTCGACTGCCCGACTTATTTGGCTGCACTTTTGCTGGAAGGTTTACACAATTGAAAACGGGAACGAAGTCGTTGTACACGGGATTATAGTTCTTTCCACTGTAATTGCTATAATAACTTACCTCACTGTCATACAACACAAAACTGATATTCAGTTCGTTGCAAATCAGCTATTACAACTTGAACCTGTGAGACGTGTTACTACGACACACGATGGTGCTTCTATTAAGGAACTTTTTGTATACCAGTTTTCCACATTTTTTCTCTTTTTTCCGGTCTCGATTTTTTGTGCGCCCTTTCTCATTACCTATACGCCCTTTCAAGTGGTGCTGGGAAACAGCTGGGCGGTGAAGTGTTTCGCAGCTTTCACAGATGGCGTAGGAATGCTGCTTCTGGCCGGGTTCTTTCTCTCATTTCTGCTTTGGCTTTTTTTAATTTTAGAGCGTGCTGCGGTATTTATGACACACAACTTTTATCACCACAATCGCGACGACGTATTTCAAAGACAAAATTTTACAGCGACGTACAAAACGTATCAAATTTCAAAAATTATATTACGTATGGCAAGCAATGTAGTTGGAGGGTTTCTATTGGTTTTGATTGATGTTGGCATATTCCTGGCATCCTTTGTGGCATTTTTCACATTAAAGTTACGCAGCTTTTTGCACATACTACTTTATATATCCGGTCCCATTTTGTTTCTTGTGTGTATTGTACTTGCTCTGTTACTAACATATATGGGTGGCGTACCGCAAAGACATACTTGTAACTTGATTTCCTTTTGGAGACGAATGCAGTTAAGCCACTTGGATAAGAAGAGGCTTCGCGCCTGCTCAGAGGTTGGAGTTCGGGTGGAAGGTTACGGATATCTCACAGCTCGACTAGGTGTACTGATTTGTGATGATATTGTTAACAATACCGTCACATTGTTATTGGTGGTTCCAATATAATTCCAAGTTTTCACTTATTTGAGGTGCATTAAATATTGGTAATTTGACTACTTTAAATTGATGTTGGATGTTATAATTGCACTTTTATAATGCAAACATTTTACCTTATGTTGAATATGCAGTTTAATGTGTTATATCGCCCGAGTGTTGCGTAATGTAAGGCTTACTTTTACGGCGGTATAAAACCTTAGTATAATATTGGAAAACTTCAACCTACTGTAACTACAGTATATAAACTTTTATGTCATTAAAATTTAGGCGTTGCAGAATACTGACACTCTTTTAATATTTTAGTCTTTTCGTTCTTTCGCGTACCTTTATTTATATTTTGATATCCCAATCATGTGTTTATCACCCAACATCAACTGATAAATAAGACTCTCAATGTACATCATGTAAGTAAAAATCTATATACCGGGCTATTTAGGTGAATATATCAATAGATAATATGAATTTGGAATTTTTTAAGTTGCTTGTACGAAATTTGTACTATTAGTAGTGCAAGGTAATGACGACAAGGTGCATTATGCCTAATTGTATTCATAATGAACATTAAATTAGGAAGTAATCAATAAACTAATAAGTATTCATCAAGCAAAACGGTATAAAATAGTGATAGTCCACGAGAATTAATGAATCTAGGTATGCTTGCAAACTAGGATACTTGATATACCGTTAGTAGCATTCTTTCAACAAACTATTTCAATCTGGAATGTAAAGGGAACAATTCTTAGCACGAAATTAGTGATAAATTAATGTACTTACTGACACAGATACAATTGTTTGAATGGTTTTAGTGAATGATAAATTAATTAGTACATGTTATAAAATATTTTACACAATATTAAATTACATTCGGCTGTTGAAGAAAATATTAGCATGGATTCAAACCTATCTAATAATTAATTATCGAAATAATTTGCTTGTTGTAAAACTATGTTGTACTTTAGACACACTGCTGTATGAAATAACGTAAACAAAAGGAATTTCATACCATAAACCATTATGGAGAATGCGGACGTGTGTAATTGCTTTTAAAATCATTTTTATAAATCATGTAATAATTTAGGAGCCATTTCAATTAAATGTAATGCGGAGTTTACCTATTCGCAGTAGCGATGTCCAATATATTGAATAAAGTTACCAGCAATAATATTAATAAATAAATTAAAAATTGTCGGAACCATGTAAATAGTCTTCAATAACAAATTAATAATTCAGTGATTCCACCTTTCATATAGGAAGCGTTATATCTGGAGGAAATGGCTAACAGGAGGATACTGGAGTCAACTTGTCTCCCAATCGCTTCTAAATTACATAGGTCAGTTACCGTATAATTATGAGGTTCCCTGGTAAGATAAAAATCTAGTCTTAATGAAGGTTTTGTATTTTAACCAAGCAGTAGAACTCGTTTAGGAATTATTGAATCCTTCTAGGTAAATATTCTCATTTTGATTAAGCATTCTTTTTATTCCTTAAAAATCCAAATTTATCATTGACGGTGCTTTTTTGGTGGTTTGGTTGCTTACGATAAGAATTTTTAATTTCATTTTTAATGAAACATTTTCCATTTTCATGTTAAAACTGCTAAACCAGGCCATGTTTTAAATATTTACCGAAAACATGATATAATAAAGTCAAAAAGAAATTCTAAATTTTTAAATTAAAAAGAATTACAGGGAAAAGTTAATTAAGCCAAATACAACTAGAAGAGCATATATACAAAATACACAGTACGGTAAAATGCGAAACCTACTACAAATACAGGTAAGTTGTTACATTAATTATTAAAATTAGCATTGGTTGGCTCAGAGATCTATACACAGATACGAAGCCCGGAAGCACAATCGCACTTACGCCCTATTTGAAACCTTAAGTCTATTTTAAATTTGCAGTATATTTTAAGAAATATCGGTGCTGGAATAATTCAGATACATTATTTATCCTGGTAATGTATAGCTGAAAAGCACATTATATGCTCATAGACACTTCTAGCTTCCAATAACTTTAGCTTGTCCTGCGGACATTGCCAAACGACGAAACTTTTTTTTAAAAAGCCAAGTAACTTTGAAATGTAGGGTGGTCATACAGGGAATGCTGGGGAGAACATGTAATGCTACTTGCAATATAATATGCCAGTGCTAAAGCAGCTACCGTATATTCTATGTTGTTTTGAAGTTTTATGATGTTGCATTAGTAGAATGTTCAAACTTGTGACCTGCAATAACATTGTGCTTCGTGGAAAGGCATTTCGTCAAAAATATAAAAAATATCGGTCAATTTTAAATGTATAAAAGGGTATTATGGAACTTAGAGAGGCAATATATAAAGTGCTTGTCATATGAATAGTTTACTTGTACAATTAATCTTTTCTTGTAAATCGAAAGAACATTACTCTTGCACCTAAATAGCATGTTTGGTAGATGTAACGCATTTTCGAAAAACAATTTTGTTTTGCTATAACATAAAAAAATGTGTTGACTCATTTCAACTCCAAAAATGGGGGGATTGTGCAATAATGCCTACGTGCACGATTGAAACCAATTTATTTGATATTTTATCACATTTCCGCTATTACTGACAACATAATCTATTCCAACTCACCACTCCGGTTTAGTTTTTGTGAAGAATATTCTGAACAGGGTATCAATGGACAGTGGACAGGTGGATACTATCCGCTATCCAGTGTCCCGTCCATCCAATAATTTCCACCCCTGTCCATTGTCCACTGTCCGCTGGACAGTGGACAAGGGTACTTGCAAGCATTAAACGGGTTGTCCGCTGGACAGTGGACAAGGGTACCTGCAAGCATTAAACGGGGCAACATGAAACAATAGTATAGTATAGTTCAAGTTACCCTGTGTCAGGTGTCTATCCACTGTCCACTATCCACTGTCCAGTGCCCACTGTCCACTTTCCCGGACAATGCGAGGTGGACACGGAAAGTTGGATACCCTGATTCTAAAATTATGCCCGTAAAAACCTACACGTCTTATATATAGCTTCTCTTGATATACTCAGCCTTATACTATTAACGCGTCCTTTTCCTGATTTTATCCCACCATGATATCTTCCCTGACGTGGAAAGCCTTCGAACTCACAGCAAAAATATTTCCGTTTCTTTTTGCGATATCCCGCGCCGTTCACGGTGGATTGTTACAGTAGACAGCTAAAAATACAAACAAGTTCGCGCAAGCTACTACCTTACTTTTGTTTCGCTACACTTGTATCTGTATATTTTCTTCTGGTGATAATTACTGGACATTTGGCGGTTATTTCGACACAAATTCAGGATACCCCGTCCAGTAATTATACTTCATGTCCTGGCATTACCAACAATTACTCTCCTGCCCTACATAATTATGTGCGTTTCCTCCAAAGAATTTTGCCTCCAATACTATAACTCTTTGCTGGGATTTTTCCACCAGATGTCGCCTCCTGTTGGTAGGCGTAGGTCACCTTCGAAACCAATGGGATATTTGTTAAAACAAGGTCAGTGGTAAAACTTACAAGGGAGGTAGTTGACATTGGAATCGTCCGATTTTCTGGAAACTAAAACTATTGGAACGTCACGGCAATTCGGAGGTGCGCATGATGAGATATACTCACGTTTAGAATGAAGCACATGTAGGTGAAGTACAATAGGAAGGGCGCTCGGGTATTCCGAATGTATTATAAGCGGGATACCCGAGTAACCTGAATTTATTATGAGTCGGGTATCCGGGTACCTAAAATGTATTATGAGCTGGGCATCCGTTAAACCTGAATGTTTTATGATGCGAGTATTATGAGCGGGATACCCGAGTAACCTGAATTTATTATGAGTCGGGTATCCGGGTACCTAAAATGTATTATGAGCTGGGCATCCGTTAAACCTGAATGTTTTATGATGCGAGCATCCGGTAAACCTGAATGTTTTATGATACGAGCATCCGGGAAGCCTGAATAAATTAGTAGCCGGGTATCCGAGTAACTTGAATGTTTTCTGACCTGGTCATCCAAAAAATCTGAATGTATTTTGAAATGGGCATCCGGGAAACCTAAATGTATTATGAGCCGGCCATCCGAGAAACCGGAATTTGTTAACAGCGTGTATCCGAGCAACTTGAATGTATTTTCGAGCCGGGTACCCGGATAAATTGCTTGCATTAGATCCTGGTTATACGGGCAATATCAGTGGTTTTTAAAAAGTAACAATTCCAGTTTTCTATGGCGTATTATGGTGGTCATCGTATCGATCACATAAAAGTGATTGCACATATATGTTTCCTAAATTTTAAAAACTTCACTGACGTTTTGTCAATTTTGAGTTAGGCGCCTTCAAATTACAATTTCCGACGATTTTGAACACTCTCTATTCAACGGTAGTTGTTTCAAAAAAATAGAACGATTCCAAGGACGTGTCTCCATTGTTAGTAGATTCACCATACTTGATTTTATTCATATCCTCTAACACTCAATGATAATCTCCTTTTGTAGAAATTGTAAAGTTGGTGCAAGGACGTCCGTATGACAGACTGGGTGTTACTCTGGTAATTCTAAATGTATGGTTTGTTGCTTTAACTCTAATGGGTCCCACCCTTTACATCCTGCTAGGATTTAATCCTTTAAATTTCCTGGTAGCCCACTATTTCCCCAATGTTCTGAAAGTCACAGCGGCTAAAGTTGTGTTAGGATTCTGTGCCCTATTTTTTGCCCAGTTGGGTGTCCTGGAAATGACGCGCAATATTGGCCTCATGGCAAACCTGCTTGTAACATTGCCGGCGGTGTACAAAGAATGCCTGGCACACATAAAAAGGAAACCCGTGCAGTTTTCCGTCGTCAAGGTTTACTGTCACCTACATTGCATTAACCAGATCTGGGGAGACTACTACAAATGGATCGCCGGTGTGCTAACTTCGGCGGGTGTCATCATTCTCGTATTTGGTAATTGGATACTGCTAACCTACTACCAAATTCTGCCCCTGCCAATTTACCTCTTGCTGGTGTGTTTTACACTGGCCACATATGCAACCATGTTTACCATGCTTCCTGCTTTAATTGAAAATTGCGAGTGCAGTATAGGGATCTTAGGGCGATGGAAAGCGGAGTTGCCGTTGCAGGTAAGCCAGTTATATCTTCGCAAACGGGTGGCAGCTCAGCGTCCTATTACTTTTAAATATTATTATTATTATTATTTATTGATCTCTCAAACTTTTTCAGGCCTGTGGCCTATAAAGCATACAATTTTTCAAGCAAA
>JAHZNE010001448.1:0-15706 GCA_027744055.1 Callyntrura sp. NNG-2020 | reverse complement strand
CACTTGTCACCACGTAGTCAACTCCGAATGATTTAAAAATCGTCTCCCTTGAAAAGAAAAGTATGCATGTAGGTAATGTATATACCTACCTGTACATATTTCCGCAGAGTAATATATTACTATGTTCGATCATTCCTCTATATGTGTATTTATCATAATATGCAAATGTACTTCCTTTATGGGTCTCATTATTTGCAAAAAACATGTATTTATTACCTGTATTATTGTCACTGGCACGGATTATTACTATTGTGTTTACTACAGCAAGCGCCAGCAACATCGTAAAGTTATTGTTTTCTGTCATCAATTTTGCTTACTCACTTGAAATCTTCAAAATCGGCCAAAAATCTGGGTTCTATCCTCATTGCAAAATTGTCAGATTGTCACCACCTCACTCACATACACAAAGAACACAAATAATCCTTTCGGCCATTCGTCCAAAGGCGTACATTAAATATAACAAGAAAAAACATCTACAAGAGATATTTTTTATCATTCATAATAAATCCATAAAAACGTGGCATCCCGCCTGTCAGTCTCCCTCTGTAAGAACGAAATCTTTTCAGGGTACGTACGCTTGTCACCCTTTTCATGCATTCCTTCCTTTAGCCCGTCGAGAATTTTTGTTATTGGAAGAGCAATAAAATAAGAGTCTATAACGCACTACAATACTTTATATTATTTATACTCTTTCTGAAGAAATGTCCGCATGGTGTGAACAAGTAGTGCGAAGTGCGACGACGATGACGACGCCAACAACGACAACGTAAACCAGAGTGTGCAGGAGGACACGAGCTCTTGACACATTTTTACTATAGTTTTTGTCATCTCTTCGTTGGAAATTCTTATTGCAGCATGTATGTATGTATGCATTTTTATTAATATTATCGTTATTCTGGCCTCGGTTTTTAATGCATTGACTTTGTAGCTACAGCTGTATAATAACATATTCAGATTTTTTACAGAAGCGCTCCACAGCCAACTTTTTAGTTGTTGAAAAGCCAATTTCCTTGTCGAACGGAAGGATTGAGAAAAAAAGATGCTTGAAAAATACTAAAGAAAAACAACGTTGCAACAACGAGAGAAGACGAATGAGTAAGGGAGGAGAGGACGAGGTGAGATACGAGTGAAGTTTCTGTAGTGGAATTCAAATATTTTCTCGTGAATTTATTGTCCTCTGTCCCCGTCGCATCTAAGAAATAACTATGTCATATGCCTGTGTATGTATTTATATGTATTCAGGTAAGTATGAAAGGAAGATTTTTTGACAGGAAAAAAGAAACCCAGAAAAGAATACGAAGACGAAAACTTCACATTTGTTATTTTTTGTACCCAAAGTGTCAACATAAAGGAAGGAGTAGATTCAAAGTGATAGGAGAAATCTTATTTGCAGGCACTGACGACACATTTTCAAAATGTTCGTCTACACAAGGCGCAGGCGGTGAAGTTGTCTTTTAACTCTTTGCAAGGTGGTGGTGTTTTACTGTGACCAGTGGGCATTGGATATTCATTTTCCGTCAAATTCAAAATTGTAGTGCCAGCTTGAGAAGGCGGACGACGACAGGCACAAATGTAGCACGCACAAGTGAACGTGCTAAACTACTCAAATTACTGTCTTCTTGGTAGTATAATGTATGAAAAATAAGAAATATTATTCATGAACAAGTGTGCGTTTTGAATGACACTTATAAATGTTTCTTTCATTAGTGAACAACATTCGGACACAATTTTAAAGATTTCTTTTATTGCGTTTGTTTAAAAGCTCAAAATTTTACCACTTGAGCATGAACTCTCAACAAGGGCTCTTTTTATGTATGTGTGCATGTAAACTTTTTTTAAACAAATTGAAGAGTAGTTGATATCTGATGGACAAAAAGACCAACTGGACGTGTAGGACGTACCAACCACGAGCGTAATTGCTTTTTTAGTGTAGAGCATAGCTCCTGCAAAAAATACTTAATATTCGGCAAAAATGATAAAAATAATGGGAAATGTAGTTTGTTTAGATTTATTAGGCAGTTTACTTTTTTTGTACTATGCAAATGCGTACCCTCCCACTTCTTGTATATGTGTGTGTGCATGCATGTGTAAAAAGTCAGTCAGCCACTCAGCGATCCATTTGTAAAAATGTCCATTTTCTTATTGCTTCACTAAAATTGTCTTTTTAAAAATTGCTTTGTTCTTAGTGTTCATCTTTGTCTCAGTCGACACGTTGCAGTAATATTGCTTGAGGAAATGATAACCAAATATTGACCGAATAATATATTACTTTCAATTTCAATGAAATAGCTTTGCATTTTTTTACTGTATCACAAAAAGAGAGTTATTACGGCAGCTGTACCTGTCATCCAATTTGAAAACAGTTTTCAATNTTTCAATGAAATAGCTTTGCATTTTTTTACTGTATCACAAAAAGAGAGTTATTACGGCAGCCGTACCTGTCATCCAATTTGAAAACAGTTTTCAATAGCTGAGAACGCTTCGCTGGCTTAACACTATAAAAACAGATAATCAACAAACAAGGGCACATCATAATAATATGCAGCCGTTTTTTGTTCTTATTGTAATAGCGATTGCACACTTTCAATTTCAATAGCCTCAAGTAATTATTATTGTTGCGTGTGTCATTAAAATTAGATCGTTTCGCCTACTGAGATGTTTCAGTATGGCTTTACGTTGTCTTGTCTGTAACACGTCCACAAGAAAAACAGGGGTCACCAACAACGTCATATTACTTTCAACACTCAAATTTCTTTTGTCATTGCGTTTGCTAATTTCAGCAACATCAACAACAACGCCAGCTGCCATCGAATTAGTGCTTTCGTACTACTATCACACTCGAATAAATTGAATTTTTCTCGTGTTAAGGTACATTATAACTGTCTCGGGATAGATTGAGTTTTACCAATTATGTAATTACGAGTAATTATTATTAATGAAGTAATTGTAAAGTGGTCATTATGCCGTTTATCATCACTGTGCGTACACTGCCAGAAGAAGTGCACATTTATTAATCTAGGATACAGAATAATAGGTGTGCAGCGCACGGTGCTCTTTTGCAAGCACTTTATTTAGGCGCCATGTAATTATCATAAATGATGGAATATCAGGTTACTCTCTTTTGTCAAAAAATCAAAAATGGGTGTAGTCGCGTAATAATATTTCTCCTGAAAGGAAGTACAAGTATGGAATTAAGGAACAACAGAACAAAAACCTGTAGGTATAGTTTTCGCCACTATTTAGAAGAATAAATGACAACGATCTGAAGTCCATATATCATCATTCATGCTGCATACAATGCTTGCAACATGGTGATGGGTGAGTAGGGAGGGAGGGGAGATATTTCATGAATGGCTGATAGAAAAAGGCAACAAAATAATTAAAAGATGTTTTGTCGTGATCATAACAATTGAAAGATCACACCTGTGAACAGCCAAGAGGAAAATGTGCCAAAAGAGAATAGCTAAACAGCCATACTATATTGTACTACTTACTTTAGCCATCATCGTCGCATATTCTACTAGTGAGACAAAAGGAACAGAATTAAAAAATGTTCAGCAAATATTTTCTTGATCTGCAGTACTGCAAGTAGTGCAACATGATGCTGTTATACTAACTGCTGTTGTGATTTTATAAACTGCATTTTTTGCAGACTTAGGAAGATTACTGCTGCTGCAAGTTTTACTCTGTCAGTTTTGCTCTTTTTCGCTGTTTCGTTTAAGAAAAACACGTATGCATCATCGACATATCACACTACGAGGTAACTAATCATCCTAATCCACCTATTTAAGAAATTACGCCACAACAACATTGAATCTTTCATGTTTCTTCTTTACAGGAGGCCGCACTCGCACATTGCTGCTGCTTCTCTCTCGGCAAAAAATTGTAATGTTACAGAAGAAGTATTTTTTGTGACTTGCTCTGCCACTTCGTGTCAGTCAGTCAGTAGTAGTAGGCCGAAACCATTTTGGAAAAGTGAGTGAGTGAGAAATAGTGATTGAGTAGCTTATCGCATCACACACACACACGGTAACACAAAACAGCAGCAACTTTTACATTAGAGCTGAGCAAAGGCATAAAAGTATAAATTGTATTCTGATATGCATATAATGAGATTCAAAGTGAAGACATAAAAGCAACATGGATGCACCTTTACCTTCAAGATATGAACGAAATGGAAGGATGTAGATAATAAATGACTCAATAATCATCGTCATCAAAATACATAAATGTTACACTTTCAAAGTGGTCGAGAGTGGGAATTGCCAGCAGATACAAAAATATGAAATCCTATAAAAACATTTTTACACATTTTTAATGCATACGCATGCCGTTGTTTTTGTTGCTATTATTATTATTATTTTCATTTTCACATCGTGATCATCATGATTTGTTGGAGATGCAAGAAAAAGTGAATTGAACTGAAATAAATAGCGTTTCGAGTTTCTGCTGCTTGCCTTGCTACTCTTTAAATGGCACGTTGCTCAATCATTGCATGTGTTGCTTGCCGCTGCCCGCATATTAGCCCTACTTCTGGCACCACCACTTTGCATTAGCAAAAGTATTTTTTGCATTAGTTCATCGTGTAGTCATAATAGTAATTGCACGGTGCGCAACAGTGCACCTGTTATCAATTGGACAATGTTATTGTTATTGTTGCCGTCAAATGACTTCGTTTACATCCCTTAACGGTAACAAAATGAGAGTAGTTTGTACGATACCTACAGCCGTTTGCTACTACCACCGCCATCATATCGTCACCACACAACTAACCTGGATTGAATTTTGTAGGTACATAACAACAACGCAGCGCGCAAGAAGGATGATGAGATAACACGTGAAATCGTTACAATATTTGTCATGAGCAAAATAAAATACGACTGTTGTGCCTTGTTTGCAACTACCATCAGCTTGGATCCCAAAAAGATGTGGCAACAAACAACAACAAGAACTGCCCAACTAAAATGTTAATGATAAAAGTCATAGACATCATCACGGCACAAAAACAATAAGAGCAAATCTTTAAGAAAATAAAACAATAAAATTAAAGTTTCGCATGTTCTTCCGTATTTTTTGACGGGGGAAGCACTTAGGCGAGGCCACGACGATGAAATAACTTACTTTCATTTTACAGAAAAATTACCACACACAAGCCAACGTATTGTTAGTCAAAACTGCAGTCTAGTACAAACGAGATGAAAAAAATACAAACATCCATCGCCTATTTTCATTTGTATTTTAGTCATTTTTACCTAGTTTCAAATTCAATTCCAACCAGCTCATTAATTATAACAATATTACCAACTGAGCAAGCTCTTCTAGTACTCTTTGTAAATGTTCGACAAATATACAGTATATAAGTTTTAAGAAGGCATTATGTAAGCATTGTTTATGTTCATATTACCTACATCGTTTTCAGTTAGCATAAGCATAAATTTTAAGCACGCTAATGTAATTACCGCAGAGCAGCAGAGTACTGCAAAAAAATTCAATTATGCTCACTCACAATCACAATTTGATGTCATGAAGTCAACAGTGTAATATTAAAAAAGAAGAATAAAAAAGCAAACAATACTTTTAGAATAACTGACAACAAAGAAACATGCCGTGTGTGTATTTTAGGCAGGAGTATGTGTGTAAAGAAAGGGTAATCAAAGGAAAGAATAGTTTCTTTTTGCAGTAAAAAAAAGTTCCTCCATTTCAGCAGAAAAAAATCGGTACCAACTTGTAACTTAATCCTCTTCTCTGCTCACTTCTTTTTGACTGAAGTGACACCAGCTCAAAAATGTCTCTCTCCCTCTCTCTCTCTAGCTGCACTTCGTTTCTACTTCCTTCCTCTCTCTATCTCTCTCTGCAGCTCTTTTTTCTTTTCTTTTATTCTCTTTTTCAACAGCACTTGTTCACTCGACGAGACAAACTTGCATTAAAAGTTTATTTGAAAATGATGACAAAAGGGACAAGTGTATCGTCATCGCCCTCCCTTCCAGCAGCAGTAACAACATACCTAAAAAACGAAAAATAAAGGGATAACAGCACTTACGCTTAATGCACACCCGATTTTACAAAACGATTATGTCTACGGGCTTTAGCGTAGTTGTAAGGGGCTTTATTGCATTACTTTTGTAGTTAACATTCCGTTTTTTCTTCATTTTACAAGGTTATTTGGTATTTCTTAAGAACCTTGCAAAGATTAGACTGAAATCCGTCTGCTTGCAACCAGATACGTTATTTTTATTGTTTGCTATCCAAATACAACAAGCGTTACGCAATACAATAGTTGATAGCTTGACGTTACATGCCATTTTCAGTGTCTTACACGCTTTTTATGATAGGTACTACTTACTAGATTTCCTTGCAGTATTCTTCTTAACTTTTACAAGGAAAGGGGCAGAATTTTTTGACAGTGGTAGAAAACATGATGAATGAAACTGGAGTGGTAAGACAAGGGTCGTCATCACCTAAAATGCTGCTTCTATTTTTTTTCTTTTGATGTGATAGTGATATGTACTGGGTGATCGTCATCATTACAGTCAGAAAGACTGAATAAAGGCTGTGGTGTAGTAATGTAATATGAACTTCTTTTATGAATTTTTTTGTCGTGGTGTATTCGAGTGTGAAAGGAAAAACGGGATGTTGTCGCTGTTGCAGGATTAGTACCTAAAGATAAAGTAATGATGATACGATGATAAATGTAGTAATTTTGCTTGGTACGGCAACAATATTTTTCCGCTGAGTATATCGTTTACAATGGTGCTGTGTTCATTTTCCCCCGAAGTAATGGCTTGTTACACTGACAGTTGCGAGACCGTAAAACTAAATTGTTATTACGCACATATTTATTTGTGCACATCTTGTACAACACACCGTTGATATTTGATATGCACTTACTTCACAATTAGTTAATGAAGTATGGATTCGTCATTGTGTTGTCCTCTTATAAATAAAATAATCATGATAGTGTACATATATAGTTTCTTGGAAGTGTACAAAATTTTGTGATTAATGACGTTTGATGTAAAGTTATTGTATAATCGTATAATTTGCTGCTTTAATGTACAAATAAGGAAAAATATTCACTGTCCGTTTTTGTGTAATGTGTTATATCAAGTTACTAACGACGCACTTTTGAATATTGCTCCATAATTTATCTTGTCTTTTGTACTTTTGTGTAGTGTATTTTTAACAGTTTGTTATTATTAACGTGGCATTTAATGCATATGCTGATGATAGAATGGTTACCTGAAATCCTCCGAATTTTGGTGGTCGACATTAATAGTCTTCTTATGGTAAAATTTGCTGCAATCTAAAATTTCCCAAAAGTTCAAACATGCTTTCTGCACTAATGAATGAAATGGTATTATCTTCATCATGCAATCATGACGTTGTAACATTTTTACCAGGAGTTTACCAGTGCGTAACCTTACTCAGCAAGAAAAATGGCATCAAAAAAGGGTGATGATAATGAATGTTTTTATTTTTTACCCCAATCACATAGAAGCAGGATCTTGACGAGAATCGAGAATTTATCCCATATACAATGAATGCACATATACACACACAGTCCTTATACAATAACAATAGGGTTTGTGAATAAGAAAGATGCAGATACTTTAAATATGACTTAATTTCTCCACATCGTGTCGTGACATGCAAATCCATATTCATTTTACCTTGTGTTCTTTTTTCTTATATGTATATACACAAAGGTGCATGCATTGTCGAGAATCGGAATGCGTGGCTTGAAATACCATGAACTCGATAAGTCGAATTCATATATTATGTATTTTTGACACTATATCATTGTATAATTATTGGAATGGAAACGTAGTAGTTTCGTCTTTCGTCTCAGTTTTGCATATCCATCATCACAACAGTCTCTATTACGTTGTTGCAAATACAATGCAAGCAAAAGGCCAAACTTGAAACCTGAAAGTGAAGATTCTCATTCATCTTCTCTTTTGCTTGGTCATTATTACGCGCAGACAAGGTGGCATTATCACCCGTACAAGGGATCATCCACATGCATACATAAGTGATAATAACATGAGAACAACGGTGTGCTCTCAGACATTATTCTCTGTTACTACGCTCTTCATTTGGTAAGTCACGCTTCATTTCACCCTCTGAATCCTTGAATGCGCCGATTCACAAACTGAAAATTAGATTTCTCAGCACAGCAGTTATGTGGCAATCTACCCACGACGACGACGTCGACGTTGACGACGAAGAACAGCAACATAGGGTGAATGAAGCGATCTAACGTCTTTGTAAGCGCGTCTAGAAAATCAGCTTAGAGTGCACCGCATCGCACCACCGTAATGCACGTTGCATACATCTTCGTCGCCGTCATCATCATCAGCATCATCATTCTTGTAGCTCGTCTAACATATTGATCCTCCCATCGTTCCGCGGAATTGAATGAAGGAAAACGACCGACAACATAACAACGTCATTGAACACCTAAAACATAACCAGCTCATATTCGTTTGCAATAACAAAATGTAACGTGCAACACAAAAACACTATCTATTTCAGTTCATACGGAATATACTTTTATAAAGATCACTTGCGTTGCACGTTTTATGCAGTTAGTACATTACAATACCGTAATTTTGAATCACTCCTTGAGGCACACCTTCTGGCATTGCTTTAATGATCCTAAAACCTATTATTGACTTTTACACAAAAATATAAAGTTCTCGGTCGCACTTTTGAATCGAATTTTTTACTTTGAGGTAATGCACCGTAATCCCGCTGTCTAGAATCCAACCACGTTCCCTTCTGAAACACCGTCATCATAGAACGAATCACATTCTTTAATGGCTACCTTTTATTATAGTTTATTCAATGCAACGTAAACAGCACTTACTTAGAGTTTACTATCAATAAAAATATACGTAACTGTAAACAGCGTAACAAAAGTGGACACAAAACAGCTATGAAATATATATTTCACTTACAGGTATTATGAGAACAGTAATGTGTCTACTTTTTAGATTTAATATTTGCAAAGCACCGTGACAGATTGGGCGCATTTGTATGAGAATCGAACCCTCCTCGCTTCGAAAGCAAGGAAGGTCCAATAAATGAAGAAAAAAATGAATTGTGTTCAATGCACAAGTTATCATGCTGACATGTAACGTGACTCAGGAATGCATGAAAATCCATATTGCGCAGAGTACTAATAATAATTGTCAATTGTAGGTAGTTATATATGCGTTCATCCAAACAGATTAGGTAAGTTTCACCAGTCGACAAAAATGTTAACAAATAAAATGTAAATGACAGAGAACGATAGTGGATTTTTCGAAAGGGGGAAATACAATTTTATCAAAAAATGTAACTAAATGACATTTTTGGGTTTGTTAAACACATTTTAAGCTAAGCAGGTATGAACTTGCACACACACATAAAAATGTTGATATACACAGATATCCGTTCACATACATATATGATGTCTCGCAGGGAGGAATAATAGGGAAGTGATGACAAGACATTATCCTATATTCGTAAAAGCAGTATGGAACCTAGGGAAATTTTTTACAGGGATGATTCATGTGCTCCATCATCTATAAAATATGTAAAGATAGGAGAGATGAGTGCGTGTATGACGATGAAATGTACTCCTGTCGATAACTTAATGTGTGGAATTGTATTATTGTATAAAATGTCCCTACTACATGCTCGAGGAAGATTGGTTTACCAGAACATACATGAACATGGGTATTTATGACGAATGAAAAATTGCTGAGCACTGCTGGAAATATATTATTTTGTTGCTGGGATGTCACTATTCAGCAGATTCGTTCAATCGAATAAAATCAATATGGGTGGCCTCTGTAAGAGAGTGAGTGAGCAAAATAACGAGTGATTGTTATATATTTTTGTTGTTTCACAACAAATATGCTGAACACAAGAATATCATTTTCTGTCAAGTAAACCGTGTAGAAAAGAGGGAAAATATCCTGATTGTGCAGAAAGACATTGTATCACTTAAGAGGTTGGTTACATACTGCTGTGAATTGAAGTGTGGATTTTGGTGAAATGCGGAGATAAAGATATGGATACCAACGTTCATACGGAGGACTTATTTGAGATTGAATACAATTCGTTTTTGTCACAGCTCTGCTTAAAACACTTTTTCTCATCATCAAAACAAGATTTTCCCCTTTGTTGTTTACATTGACAGCATCTTTCCTCTGAATAAATAAAATATTTCATTTCGATGATGTATTCTGATTTAAATAATATTTTGTACTATTTTGAGAACAGGTGAAGAGTTTATGTAAGGAGTGTTTGACAAAGAAAGTACTGCCAAAATGCAAGTTGTATAATAAGTAATAAGGCAATGCGTTTTTTACCGACAAGAACATGTAAAATTGCTGTCACTGTCACTAATGAAAATTTATCAAACACAGAAAGAAAGTAATATTTGTCTTCCGTTGTCTTCCTTTTCAAATGGGCACATATCGCCTGCCATCACTTTGATGACGATGAAAATGAAAATGAGACTCTTGTCTGAACGAGTGGACTTTAATTGAGAAATATTACTAACAAAAGGCTCTGGTCAGCGGCTCTCAGCATCAAACCTATTTCCCAAATACATTTGCACGTAGTTTGACTCAAGAATAAAATATATTCTTGTTATTTGTGACATGATGATGACGACGATGATGTTGGTTATTGTAATAATGCATGGATCATGGCGCATCTCTTTACTCTTTATTTGACTTGGCTCATCATTGCATTGCTTAAAAACAAATTTTCAGGCAATTTACTCATCGTGTTTGTTCTATGAATTTGCATAATTCTTGACAATATAATGTTTTGCGAAAATGCACGTTGATGAAAAATGATGGTGCAATTAAATATTTTTTTCTATACCTATCCAACACAACAGACATTGAAGAGAAACCATATGCAACAGCTTCTTCCTATTTCTGTGATAAATGAAGCCATTTCTACGTTTATACAGACACACATCACATACTTCTCTCACTCTGCTAGAGAGCAATTGAGCACTGCATCAGACGATTGCCGGAAAGTCGTGTATCCTTTGAGCTATGTACCACACATCATCACTGATTAAGGTCCCGTATAAAAATATGAAATTACATTGCCGTATTTAGTTAATGGGATTCTACATTTCTCCACTCATCTGTAAAACCATTTTTCTTCTGACTTGCCTGTTCAAAAATTCAGACGTAGACTTCTTTGTTGAACGTTTTTGATTGTCGCTGTTTTCATTTCATTTTTACATTCTACATTGGATTTTAGCGAACCTAAAATAATGTTTTTGTTACTATCTACCTACAACACAACCTTAAGATGCATGCAAATAGTAATAGTGCATGTAGATGTGAGTCTGTATATAATGTGATTTCAGATATCGTACAATCATTACTACATCCTTTTTAAACTGTATGCATTACATGGTATGTGCAAATTGCTGATTACATGCTTAGATTTTATTTCCTTATTTGTAAATTATCACACATCTCTTTTTAATAATAAAGACATAACAATGAATGTTTTACAATTAACAATGAAAAAGTCAAGCTGTATGCAACCTTTGGGTAATACATACTGTACAAACACAATATAAAAAAGCATTGTGAACTTGGTTGAATGAAAGTAAAACTGAAATTGAGTACATCTCTTCCTGACAATCAATAACAAAGGTTATATCACATGAACTCACTTCTGTCAATCAATGCATTCCATTTATAATTTTGTCTAGCAATCCAAGTACAAATATGGAACATCCTAAAAGTCCCAATCAATGTAATCTTTATCTTTCTCTTAATACCGTTGTCGTTTACGCCACTTTATGGGCTATTGTGAGGTTATTTAATTTAGATTACATTTGCAATCGTGAAATCCTCACAAGTCACAACAAACACAGTTTTTGAAGAAGCCGCATGGGACACTGTACAAAAATAGCTTGTACCATTTTTATCAACTTGTGGCTGTGTTGTGGTTTATGTGTTTGACTTTTACAACTGACATGTGTGTCTAATGTCACATTTTTTTGCTTGAAATCCATCACAGTGAGAGAGAGAGAGAGGGGGGGAGAAAAAGAGGACGTGTGTGTTTATGTCATCAAGCAATAAAAATCAATTCGTAAATTCTCAGGGAAATGAACCTAAACTACTGATATGGTCCTTCCCCAGCGTGCTGCCCTGTTACTCATTTTCCTTTTGTTTATCACTTCCAAAATTGGTAGTAACATAAGCGAAAGTTATAGCTTATTTGCCGTTAAGACTCCATGCACAAATCTCGTGCTGTTCTTACGAGGCAATAAAAGATACCGATATAAAGTTTAACTTTTACGGCCAATGCGATGACATATGACGTTTACTAGTTCATTTAGAAAAGCATCTCTCTTGTAATGCACTACAGCACCGCTGGTAAGTTACTAAATTACAAAACTCATAAAAACATTAATCGCTTTAATCTTATAATAGTGAACTGGTACAAGCAGCCATACAACACTTTTATACAACTTTCATTCAATATTCCAATGATAGGTTGGTGTATATATAGGTTATCGTTATATTTATATACTGTTGTGCTTACACATGTTGTTTGTTAATGGTTTTTGGATGAAAATTGAACATTGTAACGCTGAATTGGAAATGAAGGAAGAAATTTAGCTCTAGTTACCCCGCGCACAAACTCATTTTCTCACGCGTACATTGTGACAAGTGCAGATAAAAGAAGGAATTGCTATAGCTTTAAATGGTTTCTTTCTGTCAGTTTGTATTTTCGTTCTCAAGCTTGAGTTGGCTTGTTGTCAGTAGGAGTAATGACAATGAGATAGTATGAAGATATCAGAGCAACAGCTCTGGTTCTGTGCAGCAATATAGGAATGATGGTGCTTTGATGATGACTACTACACGACTGCTGGGGAGAAGCGCACATTATTAGCTTGTTTTATATTATAATGATGTCAGTATATTGTGAACGTTGTACTGGAAAAGGAAAACTGAGAGTACAAAGTTAGTTTCAGTTTATGGGGGACCTACATACTCCTTTAAAACATGAAGAAAATTAATAAACAATGGAAACACGAGGTGTAAAGATACGTGTATCATCGCTCTTCATCAACGGAGTAGTAATATGTTAAAAAGAAAGACTCACACGCTTTATCGTAGTACTACTTCCAATTATTGCCTTTTGGTTAACCATAAACGAGCACGCAACCTGACACTTTTTGTCGACTTCTTCGCGCTCTTGTACTCTGACAACTTTATCTGAATTACAAAGAAACTGACATGATTTTTTTCAACTAGACAAGGCATGACATGACATGGGTAAAAAGAAAGGAACGTATATACCTTCACACTCACAGTCTTGCACTCCCCCTCTATCTCTCTAGTTTACTATCCAACATTTTGAATCATTAATAATCTTTTATTACTTCGAAAGGATACTTCATATAATATGTAATGAAGATAAAAATTTAGATGTTGCTGGTTGAAATAGAGCATCACATTTTACATTCCACTTCTTCGTCTTGGAGTTTCGTTTAACCGTCAAGTGTGTAATGTAGCAATCGTGAGTATCCGAGGGAGTGCGTAGGCTTTTCTTCTTCTTTCTCCTTGTCATTGTTCACACAAAGCACCCAAAACATCTACGGGAGTAGGGCTGCTTTTATGTTTCAAAGAAGAAGGGCGAATGGAATACACACAAACACACACACCAGCATATAATGAACAATGTTTCAGGACATTACATAACTTTTTCCAAGGATGTGCTAGTTCCGGTTTGTAATTTTCACCTACTTTTGAAGTTATTCTCTTGCACAATAACACCTCATGCATCAATAGTATCACACACTGGGAGGGAACCCCCGGCTTTTATTGTTAAGTACATACATATCTTAAGTAATATTTGAAGGACCGCACGTGCAAGCATTACTTAAAAACCTCTGGAGCCATTACGTAAACGTAGTTGCTCGGTGTGACCTTTTCCAGCAAATAAAGGGGACGACCTAAGGGAATTGCTACTTCGAATATCAGCTGTTATACAAGAAAATTGAATGGAACAAGCTGTTACGAAACTTGTTCAATGAAGCAGAAAGCTACTTTAAATATAACGTTTTTGTACATAAAAGCTAGCATCTAATGGTTCCACCCCACCATTGACCGTTGTTTTAAAGTAGTTTGTATATTGGAAATTTCATTGTGTAGTAGTTACAGAATTGTTATTGTCGCAAACGCATGATTTTGATTGCGATAAACCAACACAAAAATACAAAAAAAACAAAGTAAAAAAACGGTAAAAAAATATTACTTTCTATCAGAGTATACCTATTGAATTCCCTATATGTTTGATTTAATTAAGCATAAATAGAAAATGATCTTCAAAAACTTTCGCGTAGAGAGTTACAGTTGTTAATCGAACGCTGCAATGAAAATCTCTCTGCGTCTCTGCAGCCTACACTCAACAGATGAAAATGAAAACTGAGCATTTCTCTGATATATGCATATTGTTGATATACAGACATAATATTACTTGTGACTTGTCGTAGTGTACATTAATCCTACCCTCTCATAAATAATGAAACGCCATCAGAGATGAAAATTAATGACTAAATTATTGTACGTACAACGCCGACCATGGATGAAAGTATGCATAAAGCGCAGCGTGTGTATGTGCGCAAAGGAACAAATGAGAGTGGTCGTTGGTTGTGTATGTTGGCTAGTTGAAAGTTGAAACAAATAAAATTAAGACATTACCCATTCCGTTCGCTCTCTCCGTCGTCATTCTCCAGTCACCGTTTTCCTTATTAGGAAACGAGCAACAAAAAGTGTAATAATAATTTGCAACAGGAACAGAGCGATAATCGGGGAGTGTTTACGTGCCCATTGCACTACACATTTACACATGTAAATTTCAACGTGGAAAAAACTGTTTTAAAAAACTGGAAAACGAGCAACATGCTCCCCCGCATGATTCCATAAAATATATCGTGCTTTGAGCCAAGTCAAAATCTATGTAAATGGGAAAATTGCAGGTAAAAGCACTATCTATCATTTTCTTCGATTTCCTTTACGAGCTTACTTGACAGTTTGAAGAAGTTTCAGCGCAAGCAACCAGTTAAATACGCACAGTCAGCAACCAAGCGATATAGAATTTAGACGCTTTATAACTGGCGCTTGAAACTCCTATAATACACATGTATTAAATGTACGATGAAAATATAATGAATTGGTACATTTCTCCATTCACTACAGTCGGCTCCAAACACTTGCATACCTACTTACATTCATTTTTCCATTTGAGCTCTGCTGTTTTTGACGTTTTATAATAGCAAGTGTTCATTTTTGACAACGTAGTTTATTCGTACATACACGACACCTACATTTGGCTAACGTTATGTTGGGGACCAGAATAGATGTCGTTTTCTGTTGTAGTCTCATGTTGTGGTAGAATTTCGATAGACTTTCCTGTTTTTATCAAGATACTTATCGTCATTTATTTTTGCATTTAGAGCAAAGTAAGAACCTATTTTTCCCTATCGAATGTCTCTGTTAACTATGAGGAGAGAAATGTACATAAGGGATTTGAAAAATAAGACGAGCAGGTAATCGTGTTTGGGAAAATCTTTGCCATGCAGAACATATACTTAATTATGCAGAGACACAAATTATTTATGCAGAAATCGGTAAAATCTTCTGCATAAGTTAGGCACCAAACT